>OX328124.1:127943360-127983360 GCA_946811695.1 Gonocerus acuteangulatus
CGTAGTGTCTGAGATCTTGCTCCGATTAGGATACTGTCTGTTCCCTGTCGTAGTGTCTGAGATCTTGCTCCGCTTAGGATACTGTCTGTTCCCTGTCGTAGTGTCTGAGATCTTGCTCCGCTTAGGATACTGTCTGTTCCCTGTCGTAGTGTCTGAGATCTTGCTCCGCTTAGGATACTGTCTGTTCCCTCTCGTAGTGTCTGAGATCTTGCTCCGCTTAGGATACTGTCTGTTCCCTGTCGTAGTGTCTGAGATCTTGCTCCGCTTAGGATACTGTCTCTTCCCTGTCGTAGTGTCTGAGATCTTGCTCCGCTTAGGATACTGTCTCTTCCCTGTCGTAGTGTCTGAGATCTTGCTCCGCTTAGGATACTGTCTCTTCCCTGTCGTAGTGTCTGAGATCTTGCTCCGCTTAGGATACTGTCTCTTCCCTGTCGTAGTGTCTGAGATCTTGCTCCGCTTAGGATACTGTCTGTTCCCTGTCGTAGTGTCTGAGATCTTGCTCCGCTTAGGATACTGTCTGTTCCCTGTCGTAGTGTCTGAGATCTTGCTCCGCTTAGGATACTGTCTGTTCCCTGTCGTAGTGTCTGAGATCTTGCTCCGCTTAGGATACTGTCTGTTCCCTGTCGTAGTGTCTGAGATCTTGCTCCGCTTAGGATACTGTCTGTTCCCTGTCGTAGTGTCTGAGATCTTGCTCCGCTTAGGATACTGTCTGTTCCCTGTCGTAGTGTCTGAGATCTTGCTCCGCTTAGGATACTGTCTGTTCCCTGTCGTAGTGTCTGAGATCTTGCTCCGATTAGGATACTGTCTGTTCCCTGTCGTAGTGTCTGAGATCTTGCTCCGATTAGGATACTGTCTGTTCCCTGTCGTAGTGTCTGAGATCTTGCTCCGATTAGGATACTGTCTGTTCCCTGTCGTAGTGTCTGAGATCTTGCTCCGCTTAGGATACTGTCTGTTCCCTGTCGTAGTGTCTGAGATCTTGCTCCGCTTAGGATACTGTCTGTTCCCTGTCGTAGTGTCTGAGATCTTGCTCCGCTTAGGATACTGTCTGTTCCCTGTCGTAGTGTCTGAGATCTTGCTCCGCTTAGGATACTGTCTGTTCCCTCTCGTAGTGTCTGAGATCTTGCTCCGCTTAGGATACTGTCTGTTCCCTGTCGTAGTGTCTGAGATCTTGCTCCGCTTAGGATACTGTCTGTTCCCTGTCGTAGTGTCTGAGATCTTGCTCCGCTTAGGATACTGGCTGTTCCCTGTCGTAGTGTCTGAGATCTTGCTCCGCTTAGGATACTGTCTCTTCCCTGTCGTAGTGTCTGAGATCTTGCTCCGCTTAGGATACTGTCTCTTCCCTGTCGTAGTGTCTGAGATCTTGCTCCGCTTAGGATACTGTCTCTTCCCTGTCGTAGTGTCTGAGATCTTGCTCCGCTTAGGATACTGTCTGTTCCCTGTCGTAGTGTCTGAGATCTTGCTCCGCTTAGGATACTGTCTGTTCCCTGTCGTAGTGTCTGAGATCTTGCTCCGCTTAGGATACTGTCTGTTCCCTGTCGTAGTGTCTGAGATCTTGCTCCGCTTAGGATACTGTCTGTTCCCTGTCGTAGTGTCTGAGATCTTGCTCCGCTTAGGATACTGTCTGTTCCCTGTCGTAGTGTCTGAGATCTTGCTCCGCTTAGGATACTGTCTGTTCCCTGTCGTAGTGTCTGAGATCTTGCTCCGCTTAGGATACTGTCTGTTCCCTGTCGTAGTGTCTCAGATCTTTCTCCGCTTAGGATACTGTCTGTTCCCTGTCGTAGTGTCTCAGATCTTGCTCCGCTTAGGATACTGTCTGTTCCCTGTCGTAGTGTCTGAGATCTTGCTCCGCTTAGGATACTGTCTGTTCCCTGTCGTAGTGTCTGAGATCTTGCTCCGCTTAGGATACTGTCTGTTCCCTGTCGTAGTGTCTGAGATCTTGCTTCGCTTAGGATACTGTCTGTTCCCTGTCGTAGTGTCTGAGATCTTGCTCCGCTTAGGATACTGTCTGTTCCCTGTCGTAGTGTCTGAGATCTTGCTCCGCTTAGGATACTGTCTGTTCCCTGTCGTAGTGTCTGAGATCTTGCTCCGCTTAGGATACTGTCTGTTCCCTGTCGTAGTGTCTGAGATCTTGCTCCGCTTAGGATACTGTCTGTTCCCTGTCGTAGTGTCTGAGATCTTGCTCCGCTTAGGATACTGTCTGTTCCCTGTCGTAGTGTCTGAGATCTTGCTCCGCTTAGGATACTGTCTGTTCCCTGTCGTAGTGTCTGAGATCTTGCTCCGATTAGGATACTGTCTGTTCCCTGTCGTAGTGTCTGAGATCTTGCTCCGATTAGGATACTGTCTGTTCCCTGTCGTAGTGTCTGAGATCTTGCTCCGATTAGGATACTGTCTGTTCCCTGTCGTAGTGTCTGAGATCTTGCTCCGATTAGGATACTGTCTGTTCCCTGTCGTAGTGTCTGAGATCTTGCTCCGCTTAGGATACTGTCTGTTCCCTGTCGTAGTGTCTGAGATCTTGCTCCGCTTAGGATACTGTCTGTTCCCTGTCGTAGTGTCTGAGATCTTGCTCCGCTTAGGATACTGTCTGTTCCCTGTCGTAGTGTCTGAGATCTTGCTCCGCTTAGGATACTGTCTGTTCCCTGTCGTAGTGCCTGAGATCTTGCTCCGCTTAGGATACTGTCTGTTCCCTGTCGTAGTGCCTGAGATCTTGCTCCGCTTAGGATACTGTCTGTTCCCTGTCGTAGTGTCTGAGATCTTGCTCCGCTTAGGATACTGTCTGTTCCCTGTCGTAGTGTCTGAGATCTTGCTCCGCTTAGGATACTGTCTGTTCCCTGTCGTAGTGTCTGAGATCTTGCTCCGCTTAGGATACTGTCTGTTCCCTGTCGTAGTGTCTGAGATCTTGCTCCGCTTAGGATACTGTCTGTTCCCTGTCGTAGTGTCTGAGATCTTGCTCCGCTTAGGATACTGTCTGTTCCCTGTCGTAGTGTCTGAGATCTTGCTCCGCTTAGGATACTGTCTGTTCCCTGTCGTAGTGTCTGAGATCTTGCTCCGCTTAGGATACTGTCTGTTCCCTGTCGTAGTGTCTGAGATCTTGCTCCGCTTAGGATACTGTCTGTTCCCTGTCGTAGTGTCTGAGATCTTGCTCCGCTTAGGATACTGTCTGTTCCCTGTCGTAGTGTCTGAGATCTTGCTCCGCTTAGGATACTGTCTGTTCCCTGTCGTAGTGTCTGAGATCTTGCTCCGCTTAGGATACTGTCTGTTCCCTGTCGTAGTGTCTGAGATCTTGCTCCGCTTAGGATACTGTCTGTTCCCTGTCGTAGTGTCTGAGATCTTGCTCCGCTTAGGATACTGTCTGTTCCCTGTCGTAGTGTCTGAGATCTTGCTTCGCTTAGGATACTGTCTGTTCCCTGTCGTAGTGTCTGAGATCTTGCTTCGCTTAGGATACTGTCTGTTCCCTGTCGTAGCTTCTGAGATCTTGCTTCGCTTTGAGATATCATTGTACATTTTTATATGTTTTTACATTTTTTAAAGGACATTAACGGTTTCTGATTTAAGATTTCCAATTGACACTAGGGGTAAGAACGAAAACGCGCTAAGATGGCGCTGTTTCTAATTTGCATTTATTTTAACAGGCTATTTTAAACAAAGTATTGTGGGGAAAAAAAATTAATCCCGTACCAGGCCACGAGGGCCCTGAGGGACAGATACTATAGAGGTATCTGATTCTTGACCATACGGCACACTAGGGAGATAGTGTGGTCAGTATTAACATCCGGCCGCCTGAGTTTCCCCATTGCCGGTGCCCATAATTAAATTAATTTAAGACTAGGTTCGCCTGGGGGAAGGTCAGGGTGTCCATATCCAACCCACGAACTAAGACACTAGAAGATAAAAATCTTTAGTACTATGCTCGAGATTTGAATTCAGGTCCTCCAGCATATTAGTCCAGTCCTATACCTAAGAGCAAATCTCGCCTCCTCCCTGAAAGTCCTGAACCTTGGACACAGGGCTATTACGCAGATTATCTTAGGGGAGACGTTTCTTAAATAGCGATTTTTGTCCAGACTAGAAAGGACTTCCAGCCAAGAGTGTATTGATCCGGAAACCTCTTGGAGTGAAAGGGAGGAATCGACACGCACACACACTCGGTAATTCAGTAATCAACCTTATCGGATAAGGGGAAGTCTGGAGAAGATGATTTTCGGAAAACTAGGCTTCTTAGAAGGACTCTGGTAGAATTGAAGAAATCTTCTCACTACCGTCCTGAAATATCACTTGCTGTTGGTATTAAAAAAGTTTGGCATCCTCAGGAGCTAATATCCCGCGGAAATAAATGTAATACAATTATGCATTGAAATGTAGAAGGAATCAAACAAACCAGAATTCTAAAGAAGGTAAGCTTCTGTGACTAATGAATTAAAAAGTGTATTTATCTATTTTTTTCCTTTATGTATGTGTATTTATCTATTTTTTTCCTTTATGTATGTGTATTTATCTATTTTTTTCCTTTATGTATGTGTATTTATCTATTTTTTTTCCTTTATGTATGTCTATTTATCTATTTTTTTCCTTTATGTATGTGTATTTATCTATTTTTTTCCTTTATTTATGTGTATTTATCTATTTTTTTTATCTAGTGCATTCCTGTGATAGAAAAAAAAAGCAGGTGTCAAATGTGTCAAGAAAATTATTGGGCGAATATAATTATCAACATGATTTGTTTCAAGTGAAAACAAAATTAAGTCCGACGGTTGATTATTCAGTTTTTACCACACACACTGAATGTTGACATTTCGTACACATTTCATAAGCAATAATTGAAAAACTATATGATAAGTTAATTTCTTTGTTTAAATAAATGTATTTGCCTAGATGCCAAAATGTTTATTCTGGGAAAATTTCATCAGACTTGTTATTACATGACAGGCAACATACTACTGAAAATTAAAAGCAAAATACTTGAATGGACTTTAACCCTTTAACGGGCACATTTCGCTAGCTATGTTAGAATTGGGGGGCATCCATTTACTAAATATGAACCCATGTTGTTAAAAAAAAAATTGTATCCATAAATATGGGGTTGGCCGCTTGAGCGGCCCTTGCCCATTCCAGGCAACGGGAATCCCCGATATGCAGTGCCCGCGATACGTCGTAAAGCCCATTCCAAGTCGCAAAGATCCAGAAAATGAAAATTGTTTCATTTGATGGCGTTGCCCTAAGATTGGCAGGCTTTTAAAAAAATATATATATATATATATATATATATATATATATATATATATATAATAATAGTATAATGCTAGCCCACAATATAATTTAAGACAGAATTGAGAAAAACATTTCATTAGGAATGCCAAAAAACGTGTCTGACGAGAGTAAGGTACTTATGAGACAAATCAATGAATAACATGTAAGCGATATACTCATTTCAATTAAAATCAATTAATTCCTAATCCAGAATGTATAAAAGAATTATTACATACTCTGAAACGATTTCCGGATAAGATGAGTGATCCAGAGAGCCAATAATGCACGGCCAACACTGACACAAGACGAGTGCGGGAATGGGCAAGGACCGCTATAGCGGTCAACTTTGTCATATCTCGGCTCCTTGGGCCCAAGACCTCAAAATACTATTTTTTGGCATACCCCGGCATCTAGCAGGAAGCATTGGAACCAATTCCGCCTCACTCGCGTCATTTTTTAATTTCAGCTAGCAGTGGCCGCTCAAACGGCCCTTGCCCGTTAAGGGGTTAAGCGAGAGAGGCAAAAGAAATGAATAAATTGTTCTATGTCTTCTAAGAATAGACCACTTACGCTTCAGGCCTTATGACGAAACAAGACTAGAATAAATAAAGATGGAATAGTTGGGATTCGGCTAAAGAAACCTCAATACGATTTTTGTTAAAAAAAATCTATATTTAGGACGTTTCGGCTACTCATTGGTAGCCTTCGTCAGCAATGAAAATGCCTGGAGGAAGTGTCACTTCCACAATGGTTACTTAACTTTGGTCTTCCTCTGCCTCCCGGCATTTTCATTGCTGACAAGGGCTACAAATGAGTAGCCGAAACGTCCTAAATATAGAATTTTTTTAAACAAAAATCGTATTAAGGTTTCTTAAACCGAATCCCAACCATTCCATCTTTACTTATCACCTCGACTGCTAACTATCTAATCTTCATGAAGGCTAGAATATTTACCATGAACCATTGCACATGTAACCTAAGCAGGTATCGTCTCTACCATGTCAAACTAATGAACATGAAAATCTGTACCTACTGTTCCAAAGAGCAAGATAAAACTTTAATAGTGATTCCAAAATCAGAGTCTTTACAAAAAAAACAATTTTGTATACTTTTTCTATGTATATTGTTAATAATTTTAAGGTGAAATTATGAAGAAGCTTTTTAATGGTTTTTAATTACCGAAAAATCATATTCGTGAGTTTGCATCTTGGTGTTAATAAATGATTTTTCTTAGATTTCCGTTTATATTGTCGAATGTCGTATTTGCTGATTCTGATAGACTACCTAATAATAACTAACGAATGTGATACATTCGACATTATGCATTATACTAATTCTGTAGTATTTGTGATATCTACAAATCAAAGTAACGAATATACCATTTTCGTCCATTTCCAAGTCAGTTTTTGGTCTCAAAAGTATGACGATTAGGAGCAAAATAGTGATCGAAAATATTCGATAGATTGACAAAGTAATATATAGAAAAATGGTCATATTCAATACTTTATTTAAGGGATTTCCGGAAATTCTAAAAAGGCTAGACTTCCGAAAATTTGACACTAGCCGTATTGTCTGCAATGGAAGAGTAAACTATCGAATCTTAAAACGAGATTTTTCATATTTCATAGTTTGACATGGTAGAGGCGACGTGATGTGTGTATTAAAGCCGGATATTTCATAGATTGACATGGTAGAGGCGACGTGATGTGTGTATTAAAGCCGGATATTTCATAGTTTGACATGGTAGAGGCGACGTGATGTGTGTATTAAAGCCGGATATTTCATAGATTGACATGGTAGAGGCGACGTGATGTGTGTATTAAAGCCGGATATTTCATAGTTTGACATGGTAGAGGCGACGTGATGTGTGTATTAAAGCCGGATACTTCATAGATTGACATGGTAGAGGCGACGTGATGTGTGTATTAAAGCCGGATATTTCATAGTTTGACATGGTAGAGGCGACGTGATGTGTGTATTAAAGCCGGATACTTCATAGATTGACATGGTAGAGGCGACGTGATGTGTGTATTAAAGCCGGATATTTCATAGTTTGACATGGTAGAGGCGACGTGATGTGTGTATTAAAGCCGGATACGAACAGCAAACCTTGTTTTTCAACCTCACTGGAGAAGATACATTCAACCGTCAAATGCATAATAGGTAGTATTGACTCCCGAGAAAAAGAAAAGCTACAAGACAGGCTAACGACCGTTCAACACAACCTACATAATTATGAAATTTCAATGTAAGCAGCTGTCTTATATCAACAACACTAACAGCCTTCAAATGATAAGGACCATCATGCGAGCCAGAACAGAAACCCTAAACCTGAACAAGAAGCCTTGGAGTTCTGATGATACTGCCCTCTGCTCTCTTTGCAACATGAAACAGCCCGAAGATATCATCCATTTCCTAGCTGTATGCCCAATCCTCTCCAAGATAAGAGCCATCATGCGAGCCAGAACAGAAACCCTAAACCTGAACAAGAAGCCTTGGAGTTCTGATGATACTGCCCTCTGCTCTCTTTGCAACATGAAACAGCCCGAAGATATCATCCATTTCCTAGCTGTATGCCCAATCCTCTCCGAAATAAGAGCCATCATGCGAGCCAGAACAGAAACCCTAAACCTGAACAAGAAGCCTTGGAGTTCTGATGATACTGCCCTCTGCTCTCTTTGCAACATGAAACAGCCCGAAGATATCATCCATTTCCTAGCTGTATGCCCAATCCTCTCCGAGATAAGAGCCATCATGCGAGCCAGAACAGAAACCCTAAACCTGAACAAGAAGCCTTGGAGTTCTGATGATACTGCCCTCTGCTCTCTTTGCAACATGAAACAGCCCGAAGATATCATCCATTTCCTAGCTGTATGCCCAATCCTCTCCGAGATAAGAGCCATCATGCGAGCCAGAACAGAAACCCTAAACCTGAACAAGAAGCCTTGGAGTTCTGATAATACTGCCCTCTGCTCTCTTTGCAACATGAAACAGCCCGAAGATATCATCCATTTCCTAGCTGTATGCCCAATCCTCTCCGAGATAAGAGCCATCATGCGAGCCAGAACAGAAACCCTAAACCTGAACAAGAAGCCTTGGAGTTCTGATGATACTGCCCTCTGCTCTCTTTGCAACATGAAACAGCCCGAAGATATCATCCATTTCCTAGCTGTATGCCCAATCCTCTCCGAGATAAGAGCCATCATGCGAGCCAGAACAGAAACCCTAAACCTGAACAAGAAGCCTTGGAGTTCTGATGATACTGCCCTCTGCTCTCTTTGCAACATGAAACAGCCCGAAGATATCATCCATTTCCTAGCTGTATGCCCAATCCTCTCCGAGATAAGAGCCATCATGCGAGCCAGAACAGAAACCCTAAACCTGAACAAGAAGCCTTGGAGTTCTGATGATACTGCCCTCTGCTCTCTTTGCAACATGAAACAGCCCGAAGATATCATCCATTTCCTAGCTGTATGCCCAATCCTCTCCGAGATAAGAGCCATCATGCGAGACAGAACAGAAACCCTAAACCTGAACAAGAAGCCTTGGAGTTCTGATGATAGTGCCTTCTGCTCTCTTTGGAACATGAAACAGCCCGAAGATATCATCCATTTCCTAGCTGTATGCCCAATCCTCTCCGAGATAAGAGCCATCATGCGAGCCAGAACAGAAACCCTAAACCCGAACAAGAAGCCTTGGAGTTCTGATGATAGTGCCCTCTGCTTTCTTTGGAACATAAAACAGCCCGAAGATATCATCCATTTCCTAGCTGTATGCCCAATCCTCTCCGAGATAAGAGCCATCATGCGAGACAGAACAGAAACCCTAAACCTGAACAAGAAGCCTTGGAGTTCTGATGATAGTGCCTTCTGCTCTCTTTGGAACATGAAACAGCCCGAAGATATCATCCATTTCCTAGCTGTATGCCCAATCCTCTCCGAGATAAGAGCCATCATGCGAGCCAGAACAGAAACCCTAAACCCGAACAAGAAGCCTTGGAGTTCTGATGATAGTGCCCTCTGCTTTCTTTGGAACATAAAACAGCCCGAAGATATCATCCATTTCCTAGCTGTATGCCCAATCCTCTCCGAGATAAGAGCCATCATGCGAGCCAGAACAGAAACCCTAAACCCGAACAAGAAGCCTTGGAGTTCTGATGATAGTGCCCTCTGCTCTCTTTGGAACATAAAACAGCCCGAAGATATCATCCATTTCCTAGCTGTATGCCCAATCCTCTCCGAGATAAGAGCCATCATGCGAGCCAGAACAGAAACCCTAAACCTGAATAAGAAGCCTTGGAGTTCTGATGATAGTGCCTTCTGCTCTCTTTGGAACATGAAACAACCCGAAGATATCATCCATTTCCTAGCTGTATGTCCAATCCTGTCCGAGATAAGGACCATCATGCGAGCCAGAACAGAAACCCTAAACCTGAACAAGAAGCCTTGGAGTTCTGATGATAGTGCCCTCTGCTCTCTTTGGAACATAAACCAGCCCGAAGATATCATCCATTTCCTAGCTGTATGCCCAATCCTCTCCGAGATAAGAGCCATCATGCGAGCCAGAACAGAAACCCTAAACCTGAATAAGAAGCCTTGGAGTTCTGATGATAGTGCCCTCTGCTCTCTTTGGAACATGAAACAGCCCGAAGATATCATCCATTTCCTAGCTGTATGCCCAATCCTCTCCGAGATAAGAGCCATCATGCGAGCCAGAACAGAAACCCTAAACCTGAACAAGAAGCCTTGGAGTTCTGATGATAGTGCCCTCTGCTCTCTTTGGAACATGAAACAGCCCGAAGATATCATCCATTTCCTAGCTGTATGCCCAATCCTCTCCGAGATAAGAGCCATCATGCGAGCCAGAACAGAAACCCTAAACCTGAACAAGAAGCCTTGGAGTTCTGATGATAGTGCCCTCTGCTCTCTTTGGAACATAAAACAGCCCGAAGATATCATCCATTTCCTAGCTGTATGTCCAATCCTGTCCGAGATAAGAGCCAGAACAGAAACCCTAAACCTGAACAAGAAGCCTTGGAGTTCTGATGATACTGCCCTCTGCTCTCTTTGCAACATGAAACAACCCGAAGATATCATCCATTTCCTAGCTGTAAGTCCACTCCTGTCCGAGATAAGAGCCAGAACAGAAACCCTAAACCTGAACAAGAAGCCTTGGAGTTCTGATGATAGTGCCTTCTGCTCTCTTTGCAACATGAAACAGCCCGAAGATATCATCCATTTCCTAGCTGTATGCCCAATCCTCTCCGAGATAAGAGCCATTATGCGAGCCAGAACAGAAACCCTAAACCTGAACAAGAAGCCTTGGAGTTCTGATGATAGTGCCTTCTGCTCTCTTTGCAACATGAAACAGCCCGAAGATATCATCCATTCCTAGCTGTATGCCCAATCCTCTCCGAGATAAGAGCCATCATGCGAGCCAGAACAGAAACCCTGAACCTGAACAAGAAGCCTTGGAGTTCTGATGATAGTGCCCTCTGCTCTCTTTGCAACATGAAACAGCCCGAAGATATCATCCATTTCCTAGCTGTATGCCCAATCCTCTCCGAGATAAGAGCCATCATGCGAGCCAGAACAGAAACCCTAAACCTGAACAAGAAGCCTTGGAGTTCTGATGATAGTGCCCTCTGCTCTCTTTGCAACATAAAACAGCCCGAAGATATCATCCATTTCCTAGCTGTATGCCCAATCCTCTCCAAGATAAGAGCCATCATGCGAGCCAGAACAGAAACCCTACACCTGAATAAGAAGCCTTGGAGTTCTGATGATAGTGCCCTCTGCTCTCTTTGGAACATGAAACAGCCCGAAGATATCATCCATTTCCTAGCTGTATGCCCAATCCTCTCCGAGATAAGAGCCATCATGCGAGCCAGAACAGAAACCCTAAACCTGAACAAGAAGCCTTGGAGTTCTGATGATAGTGCCCTCTGCTCTCTTTGGAACATGAAACAGCCCGAAGATATCATCCATTTCCTAGCTGTATGCCCAATCCTCTCCGAGATAAGAGCCATCATGCGAGCCAGAACAGAAACCCTAAACCTGAACAAGAAGCCTTGGAGTTCTGATGATAGTGCCCTCTGCTCTCTTTGGAACATAAAACAGCCCGAAGATATCATCCATTTCCTAGCTGTATGCCCAATCCTCTCCGAGATAAGAGCCATCATGCGAGCCAGAACAGAAACCCTAAACCTGAATAAGAAGCCTTGGAGTTCTGATGATAGTGCCCTCTGCTCTCTTTGCAACATAAAACAGCCCGAAGATATCATCCATTTCCTAGCTGTATGCCCAATCCTCTCCGAGATAAGAGCCATCATGCGAGCCAGAACAGAAACCCTAAACCTGAATAAGAAGCCTTGGAGTTCTGATGATAGTGCCCTCTGCTCTCTTTGCAACATAAAACAGCCCGAAGATATCATCCATTTCCTAGCTGTATGCCCAATCCTCTCCGAGATAAGGACCATCATGCGAGCCAGAACAGAAACCCTAAACCTGAACAAGAAGCCTTGGAGTTCTGATGATACTGCCCTCTGCACTCTTTGCAACATGAAGCAGCCCGAAGATATCATCCATTTCCTAGCTGTATGCCCAATCCTCTCCAAGATAAGAGCCATCATGCGAGCCAGAACAGAAACCCTAAACCTGAATAAGAAGCCTTGGAGTTCTGATGATAGTGCCCTCTGCTCTCTTTGGAACATGAAACAACCCGAAGATATCATCCATTTCCTAGCTGTATGTCCAATCCTGTCCGAGATAAAAGCCAGAACAGAAACCCTACACCTGAATAAGAAGCCTTGGAGTTCTGATGATAGTGCCCTCTGCTCTCTTTGGAACATGAAACAGCCCGAAGATATCATCCATTTCCTAGCTGTATGCCCAATCCTCTCCGAGATAAGAGCCATCATGCGAGCCAGAACAGAAACCCTAAACCTGAATAAGAAGCCTTGGAGTTCTGATGATAGTGCCCTCTGCTCTCTTTGCAACATGAAACAGCCCGAAGATATCATCCATTTCCTAGCTGTATGTCCAATCCTGTCCGAGATCAGAGCCATCATGCGAGCCAGAACAGAAACCCTAAACCTGAACAAGAAGCCTTGGAGTTCTGATGATAGTGCCCTCTGCTCTCTTTGCAACATGAAACAGCCCGAAGATATCATCCATTTCCTAGCTGTATGTCCAATCCTGTCCGAGATAAGAGCCATCATGCGAGCCAGAACAGAAACCCTAAACCTGAACAAGAAGCCTTGGAGTTCTGATGATACTGCCCTCTGCTCTCTTTGCAACATGAAACAGCCCGAAGATATCATCCATTTCCTAGCTGTATGCCCAATCCTCTCCGAGATAAGAGCCATCATGCGAGCCAGAACAGAAACCCTAAACCTGAATAAGAAGCCTTGGAGTTCTGATGATAGTGCCTTCTGCTCTCTTTGCAACATGAAACAGCCCGAAGATATCATCCATTTCCTAGCTGTATGCCCAATCCTCTCCGAGATAAGAGCCATCATGCGAGCCAGAACAGAAACCCTAAACCTGAACAAGAAGCCTTGGGGTTCTGATGATAGTGCCTTCTGCTCTCTTTGCAACATGAAACAGCCCGAAGATATCATCCATTTCCTAGCTGTATGCCCAATCCTCTCCGAGATAAGAGCCATCATGCGAGCCAGAACAGAAACCCTAAACCTGAACAAGAAGCCTTGGAGTTCTGATGATAGTGCCTTCTGCTCTCTTTGCAACATGAAACAGCCCGAAGATATCATCCATTTCCTAGCTGTATGCCCAATCCTCTCCGAGATAAGAGCCATCATGCGAGCCAGAACAGAAACCCTAAACCTGAACAAGAAGCCTTGGAGTTCTGATGATACTGCCCTCTGCTCTCTTTGCAACATGAAACAGCCCGAAGATATCATCCATTTCCTAGCTGTATGCCCAATCCTCTCCAAGATAAGAGCCATCATACGAGCCAGAACAGAAACCCTAAACCTGAATAAGAAGCCTTGGAGTTCTGATGATAGTGCCCTCTGCTCTCTTTGCAACATGAAACAGCCCGAAGATATCATCCATTTCCTAGCTCTATGCCCAATCCTCTCCAAGATAAGAGCCATCATGCGAGCCAGAACAGAAACCCTAGACCTGAATAAGAAGCCTTGGAGTTCTGATGATAGTGCCCTCTGCTCTCTTTGCAACATGAAACAGCCCGAAGATATCATCCATTTCCTCGCTGTATGCCCAATCCTCTCCGAGATAAGAGCCATCATGCGAGCCAGAACAGAAACCCTAAACCTGAATAAGAAGCCTTGGAGTTCTGATGATACTGCCCTCTACTCTCTTTGCAACATGAAACAGCCCGAAGATATCATCCATTTCCTAGCTGTATGCCCAATCCTCTCCAAGATAAGAGCCATCATACGAGCCAGAACAGAAACCCTAAACCTGAATAAGAAGCCTTTGAGTTCTGATGATAGTGCCCTCTGCTCTCTTTGCAACATGAAACAGCCCGAAGATATCATCCATTTCCTAGCTCTATGCCCAATCCTCTCCAAGATAAGAGCCATCATGCGAGCCAGAACAGAAACCCTAAACCTGAATAAGAAGCCTTGGAGTTCTGATGATACTGCCCTCTACTCTCTTTGCAACATGAAACAACCCGAAGATATCATCCATTTCCTAGCTGTATGTCCAATCCTGTCCGAGATAAGAGCCAGAACAGAAACCCTAAACCTGAACAAGAAGCCTTGGAGTTCTGATGATACTGCCCTCTGCTCTCTTTGCAACATGAAACAACCCGAAGATATCATCCATTTCCTAGCTGTAAGTCCACTCCTGTCCGAGATAAGAGCCAGAACAGAAACCCTAAACCTGAACAAGAAGCCTTGGAGTTCTGATGATAGTGCCTTCTGCTCTCTTTGCAACATGAAACAGCCCGAAGATATTATCCATTTCCTAGCTGTATGCCCAATCCTCTCCGAGATAAGAGCCATCATGCGAGCCAGAACAGAAACCCTAAACCTGAACAAGAAGCCTTGGAGTTCTGATGATAGTGCCTTCTGCTCTCTTTGCAACATGAAACAGCCCGAAGATATCATCCATTTCCTAGCTGTATGCCCAATCCTCTCCGAGATAAGAGCCATCATGCGAGCCAGAACAGAAACCCTAAACCTGAACAAGAAGCCTTGGAGTTCTGATGATAGTGCCCTCTGCTCTCTTTGCAACATGAAACAGCCCGAAGATATCATCCATTTCCTAGCTGTATGCCCAATCCTCTCCGAGATAAGAGCCATCATGCGAGCCAGAACAGAAACCCTAAACCTGAACAAGAAGCCTTGGAGTTCTGATGATAGTGCCCTCTGCTCTCTTTGCAACATAAAACAGCCCGAAGATATCATCCATTTCCTAGCTGTATGCCCAATCCTCTCCGAGATAAGAGCCATCATGCGAGCCAGAACAGAAACCCTAAACCTGAACAAGAAGCCTTGGAGTTCTGATGATAGTGCCCTCTGCTCTCTTTGGAACATGAAACAGCCCGAAGATATCATCCATTTCCTAGCTGTATGCCCAATCCTCTCCGAGATAAGAGCCATCATGCGAGCCAGAACAGAAACCCTAAACCTGAACAAGAAGCCTTGGAGTTCTGATGATAGTGCCCTCTGCTCTCTTTGGAACATAAAACAGCCCGAAGATATCATCCATTTCCTAGCTGTATGCCCAATCCTCTCCGAGATAAGAGCCATCATGCGAGCCAGAACAGAAACCCTAAACCTGAACAAGAAGCCTTGGAGTTCTGATGATAGTGCCCTCTGCTCTCTTTGGAACATGAAACAGCCCGAAGATATCATCCATTTCCTAGCTGTATGCCCAATCCTCTCCGAGATAAGAGCCATCATGCGAGCCAGAACAGAAACCCTAAACCTGAACAAGAAGCCTTGGAGTTCTGATGATAGTGCCCTCTGCTCTCTTTGGAACATAAAACAGCCCGAAGATATCATCCATTTCCTAGCTGTATGCCCAATCCTCTCCGAGATAAGAGCCATCATGCGAGCCAGAACAGAAACCCTAAACCTGAATAAGAAGCCTTGGAGTTCTGATGATAGTGCCCTCTGCTCTCTTTGCAACATAAAACAGCCCGAAGATATCATCCATTTCCTAGCTGTATGCCCAATCCTCTCCGAGATAAGAGCCATCATGCGAGCCAGAACAGAAACCCTAAACCTGAATAAGAAGCCTTGGAGTTCTTATGATAGTGCCCTCTGCTCTCTTTGGAACATGAAACAACCCGAAGATATCATCCATTTCCTAGCTGTATGTCCAATCCTGTCCGAGATAAAAGCCAGAACAGAAACCCTACACCTGAATAAGAAGCCTTGGAGTTCTGATGATAGTGCCCTCTGCTCTCTTTGGAACATGAAACAGCCCGAAGATATCATCCATTTCCTAGCTGTATGCCCAATCCTCTCCGAGATAAGAGCCATCATGCGAGCCAGAACAGAAACCCTAAACCTGAATAAGAAGCCTTGGAGTTCTGATGATAGTGCCCTCTGCTCTCTTTGCAACATGAAACAGCCCGAAGATATCATCCATTTCCTAGCTGTATGTCCAATCCTGTCCGAGATCAGAGCCATCATGCGAGCCAGAACAGAAACCCTAAACCTGAACAAGAAGCCTTGGAGTTCTGATGATAGTGCCCTCTGCTCTCTTTGCAACATGAAACAGCCCGAAGATATCATCCATTTCCTAGCTGTATGTCCAATCCTGTCCGAGATAAGAGCCATCATGCGAGCCAGAACAGAAACCCTAAACCTGAACAAGAAGCCTTGGAGTTCTGATGATACTGCCCTCTGCTCTCTTTGCAACATGAAACAGCCCGAAGATATCATCCATTTCCTAGCTGTATGCCCAATCCTCTCCGAGATAAGAGCCATCATGCGAGCCAGAACAGAAACCCTAAACCTGAATAAGAAGCCTTGGAGTTCTGATGATAGTGCCTTCTGCTCTCTTTGCAACATGAAACAGCCCGAAGATATCATCCATTTCCTAGCTGTATGCCCAATCCTCTCCGAGATAAGAGCCATCATGCGAGCCAGAACAGAAACCCTAAACCTGAACAAGAAGCCTTGGGGTTCTGATGATAGTGCCTTCTGCTCTCTTTGCAACATGAAACAGCCCGAAGATATCATCCATTTCCTAGCTGTATGCCCAATCCTCTCCGAGATAAGAGCCATCATGCGAGCCAGAACAGAAACCCTAAACCTGAACAAGAAGCCTTGGAGTTCTGATGATAGTGCCTTCTGCTCTCTTTGCAACATGAAACAGCCCGAAGATATCATCCATTTCCTAGCTGTATGCCCAATCCTCTCCGAGATAAGAGCCATCATGCGAGCCAGAACAGAAACCCTAAACCTGAACAAGAAGCCTTGGAGTTCTGATGATACTGCCCTCTGCTCTCTTTGCAACATGAAACAGCCCGAAGATATCATCCATTTCCTAGCTGTATGCCCAATCCTCTCCAAGATAAGAGCCATCATACGAGCCAGAACAGAAACCCTAAACCTGAATAAGAAGCCTTGGAGTTCTGATGATAGTGCCCTCTGCTCTCTTTGCAACATGAAACAGCCCGAAGATATCATCCATTTCCTAGCTCTATGCCCAATCCTCTCCAAGATAAGAGCCATCATGCGAGCCAGAACAGAAACCCTAGACCTGAATAAGAAGCCTTGGAGTTCTGATGATAGTGCCCTCTGCTCTCTTTGCAACATGAAACAGCCCGAAGATATCATCCATTTCCTCGCTGTATGCCCAATCCTCTCCGAGATAAGAGCCATCATGCGAGCCAGAACAGAAACCCTAAACCTGAATAAGAAGCCTTGGAGTTCTGATGATACTGCCCTCTACTCTCTTTGCAACATGAAACAGCCCGAAGATATCATCCATTTCCTAGCTGTATGCCCAATCCTCTCCAAGATAAGAGCCATCATACGAGCCAGAACAGAAACCCTAAACCTGAATAAGAAGCCTTTGAGTTCTGATGATAGTGCCCTCTGCTCTCTTTGCAACATGAAACAGCCCGAAGATATCATCCATTTCCTAGCTCTATGCCCAATCCTCTCCAAGATAAGAGCCATCATGCGAGCCAGAACAGAAACCCTAAACCTGAATAAGAAGCCTTGGAGTTCTGATGATACTGCCCTCTACTCTCTTTGCAACATGAAACAACCCGAAGATATCATCCATTTCCTAGCTGTATGTCCAATCCTGTCCGAGATAAGAGCCAGAACAGAAACCCTAAACCTGAACAAGAAGCCTTGGAGTTCTGATGATACTGCCCTCTGCTCTCTTTGCAACATGAAACAACCCGAAGATATCATCCATTTCCTAGCTGTAAGTCCACTCCTGTCCGAGATAAGAGCCAGAACAGAAACCCTAAACCTGAACAAGAAGCCTTGGAGTTCTGATGATAGTGCCTTCTGCTCTCTTTGCAACATGAAACAGCCCGAAGATATTATCCATTTCCTAGCTGTATGCCCAATCCTCTCCGAGATAAGAGCCATCATGCGAGCCAGAACAGAAACCCTAAACCTGAACAAGAAGCCTTGGAGTTCTGATGATAGTGCCTTCTGCTCTCTTTGCAACATGAAACAGCCCGAAGATATCATCCATTTCCTAGCTGTATGCCCAATCCTCTCCGAGATAAGAGCCATCATGCGAGCCAGAACAGAAACCCTAAACCTGAACAAGAAGCCTTGGAGTTCTGATGATAGTGCCCTCTGCTCTCTTTGCAACATGAAACAGCCCGAAGATATCATCCATTTCCTAGCTGTATGCCCAATCCTCTCCGAGATAAGAGCCATCATGCGAGCCAGAACAGAAACCCTAAACCTGAACAAGAAGCCTTGGAGTTCTGATGATAGTGCCCTCTGCTCTCTTTGCAACATAAAACAGCCCGAAGATATCATCCATTTCCTAGCTGTATGCCCAATCCTCTCCAAGATAAGAGCCATCATGCGAGCCAGAACAGAAACCCTACACCTGAATAAGAAGCCTTGGAGTTCTGATGATAGTGCCCTCTGCTCTCTTTGCAACATAAAACAGCCCGAAGATATCATCCATTTCCTAGCTGTATGCCCAATCCTCTCCGAGATAAGAGCCATCATGCGAGCCAGAACAGAAACCCTAAACCTGAACAAGAAGCCTTGGAGTTCTGATGATAGTGCCCTCTGCTCTCTTTGCAACATGAAACAGCCCGAAGATATCATCCATTTCCTAGCTGTATGCCCAATCCTCTCCGAGATAAGAGCCATCATGCGAGCCAGAACAGAAACCCTAAACCTGAACAAGAAGCCTTGGAGTTCTGATGATAGTGCCCTCTGCTCTCTTTGCAACATGAAACAGCCCGAAGATATCATCCATTTCCTAGCTGTATGCCCAATCCTCTCCGAGATAAGAGCCATCATGCGAGCCAGAACAGAAACCCTAAACCCGAACAAGAAGCCTTGGAGTTCTGATGATAGTGCCCTCTGCTTTCTTTGCAACATAAAACAGCCCGAAGATATCATCCATTTCCTAGCTGTATGCCCAATCCTCTCCGAGATCAGAGCCATCATGCGAGCCAGAACAGAAACCCTAAACCTGAACAAGAAGCCTTGGAGTTCTGATGATAGTGCCCTCTGCTCTCTTTGCAACATGAAACAGCCCGAAGATATCATCCATTTCCTAGCTGTATGCCCAATCCTCTCCGAGATAAGAGCCATCATGCGAGCCAGAACAGAAACCCTAAACCTGAACAAGAAGCCTTGGAGTTCTGATGATAGTGCCCTCTGCTCTCTTTGCAACATAAAACAGCCCGAAGATATCATCCATTTCCTAGCTGTATGCCCAATCCTCTCCAAGATAAGAGCCATCATGCGAGCCAGAACAGAAACCCTACACCTGAATAAGAAGCCTTGGAGTTCTGATGATAGTGCCCTCTGCTCTCTTTGCAACATGAAACAACCCGAAGATATCACCCATTTCCTAGCTGTATGCCCATCCTCTCCGAGATAAGAGTAAACATCTTCCACAGAAATAGATTAACCCACACGCAAGCAATAGACTATTTTAACGCCCAGGACTACTCAAAACTATACCACTACCTTAAAGAAGCAATGAATTTTAAATTTGATTATCAGGAATAAGGAGGATCAATTTTTGTTTTACTTATTTATTTGTTTTTATATTATTTAAAATCACTCATATTGTTTTTATTTTATTTTCATGTGTATAATATTATGTGGTGTCGCTTAGCTGATGGATTATATCCAAGCTTAAGTAAATTTATTGTGAATTTCTCAAGGACTTATTATTTGTACATGTATATAATAAAATCTACTTTACTACTACTACTACATGGTAGAGGCTATGTAACAATGTGTAAAAAGGTTCTCTTTTAGTGACAAGTATTAGTGACCCCGGCAAGTACAAGTCAATAGGAATGGATACTATTTACTAAGCGACAAGTAAGGTGTCTGCAATCATAACAAGACACATCATTAAAACCAGTTTGCTCAGAAAACATCAAAAACCGAACAAGTGTTTTGTTTAATTTTAAACATGTGTATACTTTTCTTAATAGTTGCAAGTATCACAGAAGAATGTGTTCAAGGAATTTTAGAAGTTTATCTGTTAGATTATCTATTTTGAAGGAATTTTTATTTTTGAAGTGTCTTACATAGTTTTAAAATTACCTGATGTATGAATTATTTTGGAGCGAACTTTTCACTTCAGCATTAATAAGCAGCATGATCTATGGAGTTTTGAAAACAATTTTCTTTACTAATATATAGAGGACATTTTGATCTTTTAAGATTAACTGTTATCTCGAAATCTAGGCGCCTCAAGTAAGTTCTCCCATCACCAATCTCCCGTGTCTCATCGTGTGTAAGCAGTCCAAGTGTTTAGTGACCAGACGGGTCGTACTGAACGAACTTGTCGACTGAAAGTCGACTAGTACTTGTCACTTGTCACAATAAGAGCTTAGTGACGGGGCCAAGTGCTATACTTCTGTAATTGAGGCATTACTACAAAACATTGTGATTCGCCGGTAATCTGTGGATTTCTTTCATATTTAAAGCTCCTATCCCCAAGAGTGCTCAGAGTATCAAGAAATAAACAAAATAATTACAAATGAAATGACTGGTAAATAGGAACCCAATTTTACGGAGAGAATATTCTATTGCTCTTAGAATGAGATATAATACTGAAAAAGATAAGACTTATAGATTATACAGCGAATGTTGAAGCTTAACTCTATCACGCTTCAAAAGAGTTGAAGGGATGAAATGACTGGTAAATAGGAACCCAATTTTACGGAGAGAATATTCTATTGCTCTTAGAATGAGATATAATACTGAAAAAGATAAGACTTCTAGATTATACAGCGAATGTTGAAGCTTAACTCTCTCACGCTTCAAAAGAGTTGAAGGGATGAATTGACTGAAAAATAGGAACCCAATTTTACGGAGAGAATATTCTATTGCTCTTAGAATGAGATATAATACTGAAAAAGATAAGACTTATAGATTATACAGCGAATGTTGAAGCTTAACTCTATCACGCTTCAAAAGAGTTGAAGGGATGAAATGACTGGTAAATAGGAACCCAATTTTACGGAGAGAATATTCTATTGCTCTTAGAATGAGATAGAATACTGAAAAAGATAAGACTTATAGATTATACAGCGAATGTTGAAGCTTAACTCTATCACGCTTCAAAAGAGTTGAAGGGATGAAATGACTGGTAAATAGGAACCCAATTTTACGGAGAGAATATTCTATTGCTCTTAGAATGAGATATAATACTGAAAAAGATAAGACTTATAGATTATACAGCGAATGTTGAAGCTTAACTCTATCACGCTTCAAAGGAGTTGAAGGGATGAAATGACTGGTAAATAGGAACCCAATTTTACGGAGAGAATATTCTATTGCTCTTAGAATGAGATATAATACTGAAAAAGATAAGACTTATAGATTATACAGCGAATGTTGAAGCTTAACTCTATCACGCTTCAAAAGAGTTGAAGGGATGAAATGACTGGTAAATAGGAACCCAATTTTACGGAGAGAATATTCTATTGCTCTTAGAATGAGATATAATACTGAAAAAGATAAGACTTATAGATTATACAGCGAATGTTGAAGCTTAACTCTATCACGCTTCAAAAGAGTTGAAGGGATGAAATGACTGGTAAATAGGAACCCAATTTTACGGAGAGAATATTCTATTGCTCTTAGAATGAGATAGAATACTGAAAAAGATAAGACTTATAGATTATACAGCGAATGTTGAAGCTTAACTCTATCACGCTTCAAAAGAGTTGAAGGGATGAAATGACTGGTAAATAGGAACCCATTTTACGGAGAGAATATTCTATTGCTCTTAGAATGAGATTTAATACTGAAAAAGATAAGACTTATAGATTATACAGCGAATGTTGAAGCTTAACTCTATCACGCTTTAAAAGAGTTGAAGGGATGAAATGACTGGTAAATAGGAACCCAATTTTACGGAGAGAATATTCTATTGCTCTTAGAATGAGATAGAATACTGAAAAAGATAAGACTTATAGATTATACAGCGAATGTTGAAGCTTAACTCTATCACGCTTCAAAAGAGTTGAAGGGATGAAATGACTGGTAAATAGGAACCCAATTTTACGGAGAGAATATTCTATTGCTCTTAGAATGAGATATAATACTGAAAAAGATAAGACTTATAGATTATACAGCGAATGTTGAAGCTTAACTCTATCACGCTTCAAAAGAGTTGAAGGGATTTCTTTTCCTTTGGGGGAAAAATGAAGAGAAAACTCCAACATTTTCAATGTTCTTTTTTTTTAAGGATAGCTTTTTTTCAGGGATGTTTCTAAGTAATCAAATTATTATTCTTACGGTTTTTGAACCATCGAAGAACGTATCCAAGATAAAATAAATACAGTTTCGGTAAGCATATAGGAACTTTAAGTAATATTTAAAAATATTTCCTGAAATATATTCGTCGATAGAAATGCAAAGTATCGAATGTGAAAAAACGCACGTTTCATTTTCAATCTTTACTGATTGCTGTTGGAATGATGGACGGTGTGGCAAACTCTCGAAAATTAAAGAGAAAAAAAATTATCAATTACAGAAAATCAAACTAACGAATGTGCATTAAGTCTAATTAAAATATATCATAGGATAACAAGTATATAGAGTCATCTATATACATCATAGGATAACATGTATATAGAGTCATCTATATACATCATAGGATAACATGTATATAGAGTCATCTATATACATCATAGGATAACAAGTATATAGAGTCATCTATATACATCATAGGATAACATGTATATAGAGTCATCTATATACATCATAGGATAACATGTATATAGAGTCATCTATATACATCATAGGATAACATGTATATAGAGTCATCTATAAGCTACCAAACCACTTTGAACATTCCATACTTTGCATTTGTATCGACGTTATTTCATACGTTACTTCATTTAAGTGAAATTTGGCTGGACTTCTGATGAGAAGGCAAGACGGAAAATGGTCTCAAGAAGTGACAAGGTAGACGCCGTACGACCGGAAAAGAAATAGGGGCAGACATGCTAAAAGGTGGAGAGATTATTTCAATGAAAAGGCCATACTGCTATGCCAAAGAAGTTATACTAAAATCTAATAACCCAAATCTGCAACTGTCTGGGTTCACAGTTTCGAACCCGTGACTACCGAACTTTGAGTCCTAAACGATTTTTACCTAGCCTATGACACTTACTGGATCAAGAACTACCTGTGTTCCAAGTTTGGTCAAAATCTGTCAAACTGTGTGAATTTGTATAAGGAAAAAATAGACACACAGGTGTAGACGATTTTGACCTAGCCTATGACACTTTCCGTATCAAGATCTACCTGTGTGCCCAGTTTGCTCTAAATTGGTCAAACGGTGTGGATTAGTATAAGGAACAATTAGACAAACCATGCAAACAGCCGATATTTATATATTTAGATTATTTTATTACATAATTTTTTATTTTGTAAAATTTTTCTTTTAACTGTAAATAATTCTAAGCATTGGTTGATGAAATTTCATTTATTCATTGAAGTTTTGCACAGTATAGAAACAGGTTTTAGGATTTGCAGTTATTTCTTAGAGTTCAGTAGCTTTTCTTAAACATAGAAGGACATTTATGAGAATTCCTTAATGGGACATTTAAAACAATAAAGGACATTTTCGAGAACATAATGGAATTCTCGATAGTTACAGAGTATTTCCTCAATGACGGAATAGTGACAATTTCAACAACATTTTTCCATTCTAGGAATATTATCTCATTTTCCAGAATATCAAGATGTTTTTCTAAAAATATATGGTTCAGATTTTTCCTATTACAAGGGAAATTTCTGATAATACTTTTCCATTTCTGAAAAAAAAAACAGGATTATAGGAATTAGGATGACTTCCAAGAACCATTTTTTCGTTAAATTGGTAAATATAAAAAAATTTAGCAGATTTACGGTCTTTCAATAGAATTGTGAGATATTTTTAAGAATACAAAGCTATTTCTGAATAAATTATACAATCTAGAAAGATTTGTAGAAGGGGTCTCCCGTGGTCTAATGGCTAGCGCCTTGGATTCATAAGCGGGAGATGGTGGGTTCGATTCCCAACCTCCGGCAGGAATTTTATCATCCCACGGCTCGCTGGTAAAATTCCTCGCTACACCCTGGATGTCGGCGCTAATGACCTAGATGTAGATGCGCCGTAAAAAAAAAAAAAAAAAAAAAAAAAAAAAAAAAAAAAAAAAAAAAAAAAAAAAAAAAAAAAAAAAATTGTAGAAATCCCCCCCCCAAAAAAAATGTTTTTGGTACTGCTCAGTAGCTAGATTTCTTCCGATTTCGTTAATACACTTTCATGGTGATATACACCATTGAAATATATGGTGATATACACCATGGAAATATATGGTGATATACATAAATTATCATTATTATTTCATCTAGTTATAGTAAGAGAAATGGATATGTTGTGTTTATTTTTCTGTATTGCTCAAGTCCTTGAGAAGAAAATATTTTATTTTTCCCTTGGGATATAGTTTATGAAAAAGAGTAAGCGCAAATGTTTACTGAAGCTAAGAAGAGGGAAGCGTATGTTTGTTGAGGGCTAGAAGTAAACGCCTTCTCTTACTTATACAGGCTAACCCGCAAGACCGAACTGCCGTACAGGTTTGTTTGCAAACCCCTTACACTCCTTCCCAACCCCATCCAGCTGTGCAAATACTCGGCGGCGTGTTTACATTGCCTTTATAACTCCCTCGCCTTATTACACTCCTTAGTAGAAGTGTAATTACTTCGATGACATTTCTTACAAGTATTTACTGTTTTACAGATAATACACCATTGCCAACGGCCATAGCCACGTTGAATATACCGGTTCCCGTAGATAACCGAAGTTAAGCAACGTCGGGCGTGGTCAGTACCTGAATGGGTGACCGGACCACGTGCTGTTGGTATTATAAAAGGGTGGCAACCTATAGATAGCCCGGCGCTAATGGCCAAGATGTAGATAATACAAAGCCGTAAAAAACAAAACAAAAAAAAACACTATTTTATAGCAGTTAGTATCAATGTTGGACAAAACTAAAAACTAAAACAAAAACTACATTCACTTTTTAGAATAAATTAAATCTAAACTAAAAATTACATCCTAAAAAAAAAACTAAAACTAAAATTAAATTAACTAATAGATATTAGTTGAACTAAAACTAAAACTAAATCATTGATAATTGATTAAAAACTGAATAAAAGCTTTATTTTAGTTTAGTTTTACATAAATTATATGTTTTTTTTTCGATAATTAAGTAAATTATTAAAAGTAATAGAGGAGGCCCGGTGGCCTTGAGTGTTAAGGCGTGAACACTTATCACTCCGTGCCAAAGGTCGTGGGTTCGGTTCCCACAATGGTATTCAACTCACAGTTGAAAAAAAAAATACTTCAAAATAATTGAAGTACAAAAAAGTAACTTGAGAGCAAAGTAAGGTTGAATCCAAAAGGAGAGAGGAAGGCGAATAAGGGGTATTTTTGCACAATTTTAGAAAAAATTAAAAATAAAAAAAAATATTTAAAAAAAATAAAAATGTACACTTGGGAGGTGTAGGGCAAGGGTCCGGGCTGTCAGATGGATACCCAGAAACACAGACCTCACGCTCTGATTTACACCTCATAGCCGAGTGTCCGAACTTTTGGCATTTAAAGCACCTCAATAGAGCGGGGACGTAAGGCCTCACTCTGAGTTTGTAAAATGCCGCCTGGATGCTGGAAGGTATCTCTGGTCTGTCAAATGTTAGCATAACGCTACCTGTAAATTCCAATGTTTCGTCAGTGCCATTCGCAGGTCTCCTCTTGCGAAAAAACTTGCGGACGGCAACAACGCCCTGTTCCTTCAATCCTTCCAATATTTCGTCATCCTTGGAATTTTCAAGGTCAAAGCAAGTTATTACACCTCTTGATGTGTTTAGTGCTTTATGTACTTCCACTTTTACACCAAACGCACCGAGAGATGTCGCTTGTTTTCATATTGTTTTAAATAGACTGAAGTCGTAGTTGTAAGTTGTAACCTCATTTTATCCCCGTTATAGTTCATAAATAAACATTGTTTATTTAAACAAAAGTACATACATAACAATTTTTTTACCCTTGTTCTGAATCAAAGTATGCAATAAACTGCTTAAATTAAACTAATTAACATACTAAACAATTATACTTACTCTTTAAAAAAACTATTTATTAGGAAAATACTCCAATACATAATTAATAATTTTACAAATCTACAACTAAACTAAAACTAAAACTAAAAATATAACGTGAGTTTATTTTTAGTTAGAATGAATTAAGATTAGTTTATTAAACCAACGTTAGTTTTGCCCAACACTGGTTAGTATCAGCCATCATTTATATGTAAAATCAGATACCGAACAGACTTACGACCATCTAACTTTTGACTGGAGACTACTTGACAAAGAAAGGATCAAATTCATCAAGTCTATAATATTAAAAGGAGGAAACAGGGCTTCTAAGAGAAGAGATTCTTATCAAACACTTTGATCAATTCGATGCATTTATAAGGTACAATAGAACATGAAAAACTAGAAAATATAACTTATTTCATATTTATAAGTTATAAGCAATGTTGGGCAAAACTAAAAACTAAAACTAAAATTAAAACTAAATTCACTTTTTGGAATAAACTAAAACTAAACTAAAAATTTCAACCTAAAAAAAACTAAAACTAAAATTTTACTAATTAATGGATTTTAACTAAACTAAAACTAAAACTAAATCTTTGGGAATTGACTAAAAACTAAATTAAAGCTTTAGTTTAGTTTAGTTTAGTTTAGTTTAGTTTAGTTTAGTTTTACTAAAATAACATGAATTAATATAAATCATATGTTATTTCGATACTTAAGTAAATGATTAAAACAAATAGAACTTGCTTAAGAATAAGAAATGGTGGCTTTTTCTCGTAATTTGAAAACATATGTTCTTTGATAAACTAAATTAGTTAACTAAAAACTAAAACTAAACTAAAATCACAAATTTAGGTCTCTATTACTAAACTAATTACCTTACTAAATACGGAGTCCAGATGATTAATAATTATACAAATCTAAAACTAAACTAAAACTAAAACTAAAAATACAACATTAGTTTAGTTTTAGTTAGAGAAAACTAACGTTAGTTTAGTTTACTAACGTTAGTTTTGCCCAACACTGGTTATAAGTTACTTTATCAGTTATTTTTAAAATTTTATTTTTTATTTTATTTCTATTTTAATATTCTATTTTATTTCTATTAAATTTTCGTTTTATTTTATAGTTTCAATATTATTTGTTTAATATTATTTTACATCTTATTTCCATAATTAACCTCACTTATTGAACGTTTATAACTTAGGCTAATATTTAACTTTTCATTTAACAGAGATAAGTAAAATGCCTTTAGTATTAAGAAAATGGAACACTTGAGCACTACAGTCCCACATTGCTGGGTTACTGTATTGTGGGGAAAAACAATAACTGGATCCCCCAGAAGGAAAAAGCGAAGGTAGAATTTATGATTTCTGCTTTATGGGAAATCAGATAACTGTCAGTGGGAAACTTTGGTTCTGTTCTACTTTTCCAAGTTGTTTTAAGCCTAAGTCCCAAGATGGAGGAGTTTCTAGAGCTTTTCCGCAGATCAACGATAGAATTTCTAGCAGCAATCATTCAGGGAGAAGAAATTTTATTTTGTTATAAAATAAAATTAATTTGGAATTTACAATTATCTTTTGTATTATAATTACAATGTTTCACTGTAACTGTGCGTTTTGAAATTTACCAAGTTATATGTTGCATTTCGTATTATGGTGAGTAAATTAAGTTTTTTTATTTTTTATTATTAAGTGCATGACCTGAAATAAAGAAACATTCCATGAGAGTTATGGACTGAGAGAATAGAATGTACAGGGATTATGGTTCAGTTCATTCCATGAGAGTTATGGACTGAGAGAATAGAATGTACAGGGATTATGGTTCAGTTCATTCCATGAGAGTTATGGACTGAGAGAATAGAATGTACAGGGATTATGGTTCAGTTCATTCCATGAGAGTTATGGACTGAGACAATAGAATGTACAGGGATTATGGTTCAGTTCATTCCATGAGAGTTATGGACTGAGAGAATAGAATGTACAGGGATTATGGTTCAGTTCATTCCATGAGAGTTATGGACTGAGAGAATAGAATGTACAGGGATTATGGTTCAGTTCATTCCATGAGAGTTATGGATTGAGAGAATAGAATGTGCAGGGACTATGGTTCAGTTCATTCCATGAGAGTTATGGACTGAGAGAATAGAATGTACAGGGATTATGGTTCAGTTCATTCCATGAGAGTTATGGACTGAGAGAATAGAATGTACAGGGATTATGGTTCAGTTCATTCCACGAGAGTTATGGACTGAGAGAATAGAATGTGCAGGGATTATGGTTCAGTTCATTCCATGAGAGTTATGGACTGAGAGAATAGAATGTACAGGGACTATGGTTCAGTTCATTCCATGAGAGTTATGGACTGAGAGAATAAAATGTACAGGGATTATGGTGCAGTTCATTCCATGAGAGTTATGGACTGAGAGAATAGAATGTACAGGGACTATGGTTCAGTTCATTCCATGAGAGTTATGGACTGAGAGAATAGAATGTACAGGGATTATGGTTCAGTTCATTCCATGAGAGTTATGGATTGAGAGAATAGAATGTGCAGGGACTATGGTTCAGTTCATTCCATGAGAGTTATGGACTGAGAGAATAGAATGTACAGGGATTATGGTTCAGTTCATTCCATGAGAGTTATGGACTGAGAGAATAGAATGTACAGGGATTATGGTTCAGTTCATTCCACGAGAGTTATGGACTGAGAGAATAGAATGTGCAGGGATTATGGTTCAGTTCATTCCATGAGAGTTATGGACTGAGAGAATAGAATGTACAGGGACTATGGTTCAGTTCATTCCATGAGAGTTATGGACTGAGAGAATAAAATGTACAGGGATTATGGTGCAGTTCATTCCATGAGAGTTATGGACTGAGAGAATAGAATGTACAGGGACTATGGTTCAGTTCATTCCATGAGAGTTATGGACTGAGAGAATAGAATGTACAGGGATTATGGTTCAGTTCATTCCATGAGAGTTATGGACTGAGAGAATAGAATGTACAGGGATTATGGTGCAGTTCATTCCATGAGAGTTATGGACTGAGAGAATAAAATGTACAGGGATTATGGTTCAGTTCATTCCATGAGAGTTATGGACTGAGAGAATAGAATGTACAGGGACTATGGTTCAGTTCATTCCTTGAGAGTTATGGACTGAGAGAATAGAATGTCCAGGGATTATGGTTCAGTTCCAGAGGCCAATTCGAAGGAGACGCCGCACAGTGAGACGCCGCACAGTGAGACGCCGCACAGTGAGACGCCGCACAGTGAGACGCCGCACAGTGAGACGCCGCACAGTGGGACCAAACGATATGTCTAAATCTTAACCGATTTCAATGTACTTTTCTTTTAAATTAAAGCTAATACAATTTAGAACAACATTGTTTAGCCGGCGCTAATGGCCAAGATTTGTCGATGCGCCGTAAAAAAAAAAACAAAAAAAAACATTGTCTAGCAAGATTTTTGTTGTTTGTTTTCCCTGTTTATTAAATTACCTGTAAATAATTCACGAACTATTTATAATTGAACATAAAATAATATTTTATTTTTCATCTAACTTGATATCAACACTGATATCGTTGGAATTAAACATTCCAATCCTGATTAGGTATTGAAAAAATCCAAATCAATCAACCCACTGTTGAATTAAGATAAATTTACGTTTTGAAGGTGTCAGACTGATATTTTCCAAGTCTAATCAGGATTCGAATGTCTAATTTCATCGAAATCAGTGCTGATGTCAAGTTAGATGAAATATAAAATATTATTTTATGTTCCATTGTAAAAGTTCGTGAATTATTTATACGTAATGTAATAAATAGGTGAAACAAAGGTCTGGCTAGACCAAAACGTTTCAAATTTTATTAGATTTCATTTTAAAAAAAAATTCACTGAAATGGGTTAAGATTTAGAGGCTGTTGCCTTTTTTGAAACACGAATTGTCGTTTGACTGTGCGACGGCTTTTCTGAAAGAAACGGGAATGAGTGAAGAACGATTAGGAATCACAGCTGAAACAATTATCGTTGTTTCTTTATCTGGTCATAATTCTTTAGGTTAGGAGGTTAGCTCAGTGGTAGAGCACTGGACTAACATGGGGGCGAGGTTAGCTCAGTGGTAGAGCACTGGACTAATATGGGGGCGAGGTTAGCTCAGTGGTAGAGCACTGGACTAATATGGGGGCGAGGTTAGCTCAGTGGTAGAGCACTGGACTAATATGGGGGCGAGGTTAGCTCAGTGGTAGAGCACTGGACTAATATGGGGGCGAGGTTAGCTCAGTGGTAGAGCACTGGACTAATATGGGGGCGAGGTTAGCTCAGTGGTAGAGCACTGGACTAATATGGGGGCGAGGTTAGCTCAGTGGTAGAGCACTGGACTAATACGGGGGCGAGGTTAGCTCAGTGGTAGAGCACTGGACTAATATGGGGGCGAGGTTAGCTCAGTGGTAGAGCACTGGACTAATACGGGGGCGAGGTTAGCTCAGTGGTAGAGCACTGGACTAATATGGGGGCGAGGTTAGCTCAGTGGTAGAGCACTGGACTAATACGGGGGCGAGGTTAGCTCAGTGGTAGAGCACTGGACTAATATGGGGGCGAGGTTAGCTCAGTGGTAGAGCACTGGACTAATAATGGGGCGAGGTTAGCTCAGTGGTAGAGCACTGGACTAATAAGGGGGCGAGGTTAGCTCAGTGGTAGAGCACTGGACTAATATGGGGGCGAGGTTAGCTCTGTGGTAGAGCACTGGACTAATAAGTTGGAGGACTTGAGTTCAAATCCCGAGCAAGCACTGAATATTTTTATCTTCTACTGTCTTCGTTCATTGGTAGAATTCGGCCTCCCTGCCTTCCCTAGACCAACCCAGCCTTTAATCAATTTAATAATGGGTACCTTGGGTGCTAATGACTCTAGCAGTCGAAACAGCCAAGGGGAAAATCAGGCGGCCGGAGCATAGTACTGACCACACTATCTCTCTAGTGTGCCGTATAGTCATGAATCAGATACCTCTATAGTATCTGCCCCTCAGGGCCCTCGTGGCCTGTTACGGGACTGCTTTTTTTTCTACTTTTTTTCCTGATTTCTACTCTAAGCATATGCTATTTTATAAAAATCATTGGAAAACGTGGGATCATTTCTGTCAATCATTGTTAAAGCCTCTTTAAATCAGTAAAAGTAATTTATTCTCTGTTATTTTATCAATGACCAGGGATTCTAATATAGTTGGTGGTTAGTCATATTTCGGCTATCGAATCTAAACAAGAACTTGCAATTTCACAATAGCCATACTTTGTGTTCTGTAAGGTATTTCTGAATGAATGAATGAAAAAAAAAACTTTATTCTGGGACTCCGTCCCATAAGAATAAAAATAAGTACAAAATAAACAATAAAGAAATTTAACCTAAAAATATAAATATGAATAAAGAAAAACAAAAGTATAAAAGAACAAAACAAAAAAAGCAACTAACACAAATATTATATGTGAAGCCTTAAATAATAAAATGAAATATAAGTAAATATGTACATTCATTGGAATGGGGCAATGATGATACAATGATCAGAGGGGGATGGGAATAAAATTAAAGAGTTTAAATAAACAAATAAATATTAAAAAGTTGAATAAATATTAAAGGAATGGGGGCTATAACAAGATATAAACTAGGAAAATGCATAAACACGAGAAAAAAACAGCAATATAATTTACAAAGGTAATCAGGTCTTCCTGGTGGTGAAATTTTAAGAAGCGTCTTCCTGGTTCTCGTATGATTATTACCTATTTTTACCTTACAGCATTGGCATAAAAAGCAGATATAAGAGAAAAAAAATGCAATTACCTTAATCACAAATAAATGCTGATAAGGGAAAGTAAAGATGAAATAATACCTCAATACTTCGTTACTTGGAGGTCAAAATTGTAAGAATATCATTACCTGAAACAAAAAATAAAATAGATAAATAGGTAGGTTTTTAATGTTGAACAATAATTAGATATAAATTATACACTAAAAAAAAATATAAAAAAAAAAACAAAAAAACCTTGAGCCCCCAGAGGCATATAGCGCATGTCTGATTCTTCAAATTTGTGGAAAACCTTATTGGAAGAAACGTTACGCAACCTTTTCTTGGCACCATAAAAAACCGAAAACTAGAAACTTGGATTCATCCACTAATATATGAGAAGGAATAATTGCCAGTGGGTTTTCCGAGATTTTGACTAAGGTCTTTGGATTGGTGACCGCTCATGGCAACCTCACGATAGTTCTATGATAGATCGACCTCAGATAATTTGTATTAATTATTATTATTATATAAAACTTTACTAATTGAAATCAAATAATAATAAACGTAATATTAATTAATTATTATTCAATTTTATTAGGCCATTTATGGAAGACCACAAAACTTTAGCGCCCTCCATGACCTAATAAATAATTCAATAATGTTAGTAGTTTTAGTAATATGTTATGTTAATATATTAACTATAGTGTAAATAGCAGTGCTGTAAATAATGTTTAGCCCTTAATTCCGTACACAAATCTACTAAATATTATGTTTTCTTAAAATTTTTATTGTATTTAGTTCTATAAGTTACTAATAATTGTGAAAATATAAATTTGAATTTGTTTTATGTTAAAAAGAGCAAATTTCCGTCGTTGTAGAGTTCGTAAAATAAATAAAAAAAAAAAATTCCTTTTTGACGTATCTACGTTTCGTCTATTAGCATTGAGCTATCTACAAGTTGCCACTCAAGCATTAGGAATCCAAATACACCCGATGATATCGTCGATACAAATGCAAAGTATTGAATGTGAAAAAACGCATTTTTCATTTTAAATCTTTACTGATTGCTGTTGGCCTGATGGATGGCAAACTCTCGAATCTAAGTTCACTCAGTTAAAAGAGGATATTACCACTGTCAAAAGGTCGAATCTGCCGGCTATTTGACTGCCCAAAAGCAAAGTAATAAATAAAAGTATTTTCACCCTTGAAAGTGGTGATTTTCATATTCGTTAGTTTGAATTTGTATCGACGATGTACGTAAATATCTCGGAAAAGCGAGAAAATAATTTTCTGCGCGCCACTTGGTTTCCCAGGCCGCCACACACTGACGTTGCTTAAATTCGGTGATCTATAGGATCTGGTATATTTTCAGCGGTAGCTGGCAGGTGCAGCTGGTTCAAAAAGGCATTTCAAACAAAATCCGCAACTATAGCGATTCGCTCAGAAGAATCATTACAAGTATAAATCCAATTAAATTATTACGTATGTACATCCGAGCATACAGTTTTACATTTACAGTATATTTATACAATTAATTATACAGTAAAACCTCGTTAACCCGAACCTCTTTATGCCAGGCCAGTTTTGAAAACGATATTATGTTTTTCAGTGTAGTAACTGAAGACATGTTTTCAGATTATAAATTGCTATTCTCAGTAGGTAAATTACACGAGTTTTCCTAATTTTGCTCGTTGACCACGATTTAGACGAAACGTAGAAACATTGGAAAGAAAGGTTGTAGGCATTGACAAAAATTGATAAGGGAGAATCGTTAAAGAACATTGTTGCAGAGCTTGGAGTAGGAACGTCGACCGTATCTGACTGATTGAAAAAGAACAGAAAACGCATCGAAGACTATTGTTTCAAGATGATTTCTAAGGACAGCTTATGGTGGTTATGACCCACACAGAAGCAGTAGCAAACATTGCGAAATTGATGGTGTATTTCGAGAGTCAAACCGAAAAATTGCCAAATGAACTTCTAATGTTAAAGCGGATCCGAGATGGCGCTGCTCGTAAGATACACTAAACTGAGACAGGAGAACCTCACTGCCTTTTTACTACAGACTAGTTTGTAGCTATATTGAGTACAGTGCAAATACAGTACATATAGTATATAGTATAGCGTTTTTAGGTGAAAGTCATTTTGTAGATAACCCGGACTTTCGTTAACTAGGATCGGCCGTAGTCCCAGTTGATCCGGGTAAACGAGGTTTTACTCTACATTCAAATATACAAGAATAAAATATTTCTTATTCATTAAATTATAAAAATAATCAAAGATGCTAACCAATTATGGAATTTAACGTGTTAACAGATTGTAACGAAGTTAGTTTGGTATTGTGAAAGTTTCTGATAATCTCTACCATGTCAAACTATCGAATATGAAAATTCTCGTTCTCAGATTCGAGACTAAGTTCTTGGATTGTGGACGATATGTCTTGTCGCAAATTGTCACAACTCTAACCCCTTTAGAATAGCCTTTAATGTCTTAAATAAAGTATCGAATAAGACCATTTTTCAATATATTACTTTACGTTCTCTAGTTTCCACCGATTTGCATATTCGATAGTTTGACATGGTGCGGACGATATGTAGGTTCTTGATTAATTTCCATTCTGTCCTGTGACAGTCAGTGAGATGTTAGTAAAGTATGAATGCGTAGTTTTGATATTCAATCAGGAAAACGGAGTCCCCCAAGGCTATGTAATAAGCACGACACTATTCAAGATAGCTATTGTGCCCGAGCATATTACTACCCAAGTCAAATATTTCCTGTTTGTGGATGATTAGATTATTTATATTCCGCAAAACAGACAACACAAAAAGCTCAATGTTTAATTAGCTTATTTATATCCAAACAAAACATCTACAAAATTCCGCTTGGTTGTACAAAGGCTACAGAATTAGAGCGCAACAAACGTACAACATTTCTCTATAGAAAAACTCAAATTATACTTTTACCCAAAAGTGACGTAAAGATTACAATAAACTTAAATAATACCCCTTTACAAAAAACTTGAAAACTGCCTCAAATTGCTCTCTTTACAAGCAATGTTGGGCAAAATTAATAATAATAACTAATACCGGTGGTAATGACCCAAGTAGTCGAAACACCTTATAAAAAAACAACAAACAAAGAAAACAATAAATAATAATAAACTCACGTTATCTTATTATAAAGTTATTTAGTTTCAGATTTGTAAAATTATTAATAATTTGTTGGACTATTTTCTTAATAAATAGTTGTTTTTAGTTTTAGAATCCGTTTTATTATGGTAGTTTAATTATGATCTTAGTTTACTTTTAGTTTTTAATTCACTAATTAGTTTATTGCATACTTTGATTCAGAACAAGGGTAAAAAAAGTAGGTGTGTATGTATTTTTGTGAAAATGAAGACTCTTTATTTATGAACTATAATGGGGAAAACATGAGGTTATAACTTACAACTTCATCCTGTTTAAAACGTAATTAAAACAAGTTCTATTAGTTTTAATAATTTAGTTAATTATCGAAATAACATATGATTTACATTCATTCATGTTATTTTAGTACTTTCCTCCGAAGGAAAGTAGCTATTGAGGTTCCACTCATGACGGAATTTTTAAAAAATTTCTTCAAATCTCCATCGATCCTACCTAGTAGACACCGAAAATGACCCCACTTAAGATTTTTATACATATATATATATATATATATATATATATATATATATATATATAGTTATATATGTTTCCGTTAACACGATACCGGCCAGAGTTTTTGTTTCTTCCCCCCGAAACTTGGTATGTAGTATTCCCCAATCAAACGATTGAACGAGTTCGTTAACCAACAAAATCGGTCCATCTGGAGAGGGGGTTTACTCCGGAGCCAAAGTAGTTATTTGCCAATACCAGCCATAATTTTTGTTATATTTCAACGAAACTCGGTATTCGTTCTGGTCAACTAAAGAGAAAAATGTGTTGTAAAAATAAACTAAATCGGTTCATTAGGAAGGGGGGGGGTTACTCCGGACCCAAATTACTAATTTGCTCATACCGGTCGTAATTTCTGCTGTATTGTAACGAAACGCGGTATACGTCCTGGGTATCTAATAAGGAAGAAGTGTTGTAAAAATGAACTAAATCGGTCTATCGGAAGGGGGGGGGGATTTACATTGTACAATGTTTGAATTGAATTGAAACAGGTGTTATTTATGTTTTTATTTTATTTATCTATATAGGTTATTTTAAGCAAATTATTCAGGAATGCACTCGACACTACCCAATTCTGAGGAAAGTGCTTAGTTATGCAGCTCCTGCGTGACGGACTTATTGTGAAACTAAACTAAACTAAAATAAAGCTTTAATTCAGTTTTCCATCAGTTCCCAATGATTTAGTTTTAGTTCAACTATTATCCATTAGTTAATTTAGTTTTAGTTCAACTATTATCTATTAGTTAATTTAGTTTTAGTTTATTTTTTAGGTTGTAATTTTTAGTTTAGGTATAGTTTATTCTAAAAAGAGAGTGTAGTTTTAATTTTAGTTCTGCCCGACGTTGATTACAAGGCTATACTTCTTGAAAAAATGGAAATAAGAAACCCTTGTAATATAATTTACCTCTCGCCTCCAAGTGGAAGCCTCAGGCCCGCGGGCCGAACCGGGAAAAAATTGATTACTGTGTGGTCGGTGGAAGAATTTGGCGGGAATCTGATTGAATTTACTCTCGCATTCCCGCTTGATTTAATCAAATTATCATTGATTGATTCTGCTATTTAATCCTATCGAGGACTTCTGGCACCAGCTCTGATTCATGTCACAGCTGTCATCTCTCGTTCAATCTTAGTATTAAATCCCTCTCTCTCTCCTTTCACTATTTATGGAAGAAGTTATGTTTGGTTTATATATTTAGCTCGGCTATTCGTACGGAAATGGTATGCACAAAAGTACTTTGAAAATGTCATACTCCTACACAAATAACATTCTTGAAGAAAAGCAATTACAAAAAAGTCCGACTCGCAGGAACTGCATCATCTTAGCGCGGTTCCTTTCTTATCCCTAGTCTAATTTGGAAAGATTAAAATATTTATTTATTGATAAGGCTTCGCAACTTTGGCGAATCGCCTGAAGATTAAAATAGAAGCAGTTATTATTTTGGTTCCACCAGTCTTGAAAGGTCTTGATTTACGATCTTACCTGTAAGGGTCGGTCAACACTTGAAAGGGTCCCGCTAGTTACAAGGTCTTGGAATCTAGGAAATCTATATTTCTAACAATAAATTGTTTTGTTATTTTACTTAACCAGTTTTATTGTAAAATACATTATCCAAATATAAGCAATTAAGAAATAACAAGGAATAAAAACAGACAAAAAAACCGTTCGAATAAACGAAATCAATTACTTGAATATTTTAAGCACTTATTTCTCCGATTGACATCGCCTAATTAAAACTTTCGTCAGAACATTTTTTGTAGAGCATTTAGTAAGCTTTCGAATGGTAACCTTTCGCTTCCCAAGATTTTCAACCGTTTTCGAGATATTAAGAAATTATACGAAGTTCCCAAATCTTTTCATTATTTCTAGCAATAGAAAATTGGTCTCATTTTACCTATCCTGTTTTACACACAAATACATTTTCCTAACATAAGAAATTACAAAAATAAAAATCAATAAAAAACTAAGGGAAAGAGACAAAAATAACGACAAACACCCGTTCGTAAGAACTAAACAGACGTATTTGAAGTTTTAAGCACTTATTTCTTCGACTGACATCACCTAATCAAAACTTGTTTCAGAATCTTTTCTGTAGAAAATTTAGAAAGCTTTCAAATAGTTTCTATCCACTTATGAAAATTTCCCAACCGTGTTCGAGATATTAATGAAAATATACGAAGTTCCCAAAACTTTTCATGTCTGTTCATAAAATATTTTATTCTAACCCTTCCTTAACTCCAAACGTAACCAAAAGTTTAAGATATTAGTTTTGATAAAATTTGAACATGCAAAAAATGTTTCAACTGAATCCCATGATTTTATGTACCAAAACCAAAAACGTTATTCAGCAACTATGTTCCCAATTTTCTCGAAAACGGTTAAAGCTATCGCCTTAAAAACGGTTTCATTCGTTTTCCTAGGCCAAGAAGCCTACAAAACGAGTACTTACAAGCATATGAACTCAAAAATGTAAGCGTTGCGATTTTTTGTTGCGCGATTTTCGCCCCAAACGCCACCTTCCAGTGGGCGGATTTTAACGGGTTAACGAACTTGACCTTTCAAATAACAGACAAATATATATATATATATATATATATATATATATATATATATTTTTTTTATTGATGTTTTCCGGTAGTGGGGTTGCTTAATTCCAGAGGGTGAAACAAAATTCAGACTTCCCACAATTTTTACTATTACCGTTTGCTTCATATATTCTAACTATTAATTATAACATTATGTTCTAATCTATACTTTCACCGTTTGCTTTATAAATTCTAACTATTAATTAGACTAATTAGACTAATTACTGTCCAACAACAGTCAAACAATATTAATTGTTATTAAGGAGTCAAACAATATTAATGCATGTTTTATTTGTTGTTAGCACCTGATGATGGCACATTTGTGTTGAAAGGCCTAGTGCAAAATAAAGAAAATTTGTGGGAAGACTGAATTTTGTTTCACCCTCTGGAATATATATATATATATATATATATATATATATATATATATATATATATATATATATATATATGTATATATATATATATATATATATATATATATATATATATATATATATATATATATACAAATTTGAACCACTGTTATTTTCTGTCTCTAGGGGTTCTGAAACGCGAAATTTTCTAGTCGGCACTTCCGGATTGTTTCATGAGATCAACCTTATAAGCGGGGTTCCTCCCTATGAAGGGAGGGAGGAACCGCGCTAACAATATAAACAGATCTAAGGTGTTACACGGTAGCTGGTGAAAGAAAGAATGAGAAGGTCTCGTATTGCAATTCTCTGTATGCAGGGTCTGCTTCTAGGTAAAGTCATATACTTTTACTGCCCTTTACCATTACTCAGAAAGCTCTTTGTGTTCACAAACAAAGGAGTCGGTATAGACCACCCGTATTAACCCAAAAGTGATTATATCAAGCTTGATAAACTTCCTCAATTAAATTAAGGAATTTAAGAGTGCTTAAATTAGGTTCTTGATCTAGTCAAAAAATTCAAGGAGAATTAGATCATGAATAGAAAATCTCGGCCAAACAGAAGGAAAATAACAATAACAAGGATAGTCAAACTTCGTTTTCAAAGATTGTTAGTTGTAACACAAAAACGGTCACTCATGATTCTAATAAATTAACTGTGAAGGGTGATTACACAAATATTCCTGTTGAGGCTTTAAAGCTTCAATTTAAAAAACATAATAACCCATAGGAATTATAGATTGGCCTAAAAACATAAAATCATTGAAAAAAGGATTTCTTATTATTGAATTAAACAAAAACGATATAGAGGTTATATCAACAGAGTTTTTAAATATATGCAAAGACCTGTTGATCAATAAAATTAAAATAAAAAATAGAGTTCTCTGTAAAAGGTTTAATGAGTTCTATTAAATACATATTTTCCAATTTAGTTATAATTTTAACTATTGGAATTATTATCCAAAGATTCATATAATTACTCAACAATAGATTCTAATTTGAAGCAAAGGTATTTTCGATATTTACCTGTTAAAACGTGAAACGTGTTGTCTAAAACGTGAAATCATTTATTAGGCACTTCGGATGACGTCATTGGGTCGACGTCAGAAGCGTGTTTCCTATCTGTGGAGTGAAGCAGGAAACGAGTTAAAAACAGCAACCAATTAAAAGGTGAGGTAAATAGAGGAAAAACCCCGTTCGTGGTGGTAGACAATCTTACAAGGCATTTCGCTCAGAAATCTCCGAAATATTCTTACTAATTTTACGTATCCTGTTTTATAACGAAATAGATTTATATTCTATAATCAATAAGAAAAAACTACTAGCAATAAAAAACTATGGGTAACAGATGAAAATAGGGAATACCAAGAACAATTCTAAAGAACGAAATCAACCCCAGTACTGTAATCTAGATATTCATCAGGCATCATCGAATTCTAACAAACAAAATATTGCTTCTAATTATACGTTCCTGTTTACTGACAAATAGATTTGACTGCTCT
>OX328124.1:127988360-128098360 GCA_946811695.1 Gonocerus acuteangulatus
TATAACAACACACTGACCTAGATAACATGTAATATTTTATTACTCATATTATATTTATGTAAGAAAGATATATCCAGACGTTTTTTTAATTGACTTTTAGTTTCTAAACGATTTTTTAGCGCGTTTCCTCCTTCCCTTCATAGGGAGAAGCCAATGAGAAATGTACACTTTTCATATACCATAGGTCATTAAAGTACCTTATATATATATATATATATATATATATATACATATATATATATATATATATATATATATATATATATATATATATATATACTATATTTCTCGTGTAGGCAGAAGATGCCTACACGATTATTAAATATTTTAAAAATTATTCTTAAAATTTTAATTTTGCCGAGTAATCATTAAATTATTCTTAAAATTTTAATTTTGCCGAGTAATCATTAAATTATTCTTAAAATTTTAATTTTGCCGAGTAATCATTAAATTATTCTTAAAATTTTAATTTTGCCGAGTAATCATGGGTTGTAAGTCCCAGATTTTATTTATTTATGTATTTGCTCGGGGTAAGTAAATGAGCTAAAAGTGGCGTTGCGCCAAGTTCTCAGCTCTATATATGAAATTTTATATCTCACGATTGTGTTGAATGATCAAAATGAAAAAAAAAAAGGAAAATATGCGTCTTAGCATATATAGCCGAAAACCATTCGGGACCTCACGGTCAAAATTTGTTTTGGAATTTTTTTCCAATTATTATTTTTTTTTTGCTTTATGATTTATCTGTTTTGGCACGATCTTCAAAATTGTAGTAAATATTCTCTTACCATTCCCGTAACACATCAATTGTTTACGGGACTATCGAAGCGGTACACCTCAGTCATAAAAAATCTAATCCACAAAATAGCTTTAACGAGTAAGGACAAAATCTACTTTGAATAACTAATGCTGTGAAATCGGAAATAGACCGTTCTCTCTCCAGCTAAAATATATTCATATACTTATTATTATTATGTATATATATATATATATGTATATATATACATATATATATATGTATATATACATATATATATATATATATATATATATATATATGTGTGTGTGTGTTTGATGTTATTTTTCGTCGCTGGGATAGTATTTTTAGATGAAACGGCATTTTTCCCCAGCGGTACTCCTCCTCATTTCTTCCCGGAATATTTCGATGGATTTCTTAAGGCGAGGAAAATAGAAGCAGGAGAAAAAAAAAAAAAAGACGCAATACCATCAGCGCTGCCAACGGACAGAATCCCAACTACACCAGGGATCTTCAACACCATTCGTCCGCCGATACTTTGGCTAGAGGGGAGAAAAGGCGCCCAGATCGAGAAAAATGTCATTCCTTTGGCTACCACCGAGGAAGAAACATCAAGTACCTGGCTGAAGAAGATGGAGATGAACCCATCGAAATATTACGGGAAGAAGTGAGGAGTACCACCGCTGGAGAAAAATGCCGTTCCATCTATATATATATATATATATATATATATATATATATATATATATATATATATATATATATATGGCTACTTGAACCCATTCCCGGCAAATTACTTTAATGCCACCTGACCAGTAGTGGCACTTCCCTTAGATTATAGTGTTCTGCGGCGGGAAAGAATTTAGAGACCCCTAGCGAATATACTTATATACCTATGTGAAAACTAATGTGACTATTTTTGGCAGCTTCTCGTAGGTAAATCCCATTATTAAGGGTTTTAAACCGTTACCTTCTACAATCAGACATACAATACTCTGAAATGATTTCTGTTGCTTATCAGATATTACACAAACAAGGTTATATAATCATATGTAGTTAAGGAATTGTATAAAAAGAAACATCACGTCTAGATATTTCTAGAGAAGGAGACGGTTCCTAATCAAGACACAAGGCCATCTCTCTTCACACGGACATTAACACTTCTCACAATTCACAGGTAGAAATAACATAGAAATATATCTATTTATATATTCTTATTTATTTCAGGGTGGAGAAGTTAGCTCAGCGGTAGAGCACTAGACTAATGAACTGGAGGCCCAGCCTTTAATTATTAAATAAATTAATTGGTTTCTGCAACGGAAAAAATAGGTGGTCGGAGCATATTACTGACCACACTATCGTGTGGCGTATGGTCAAGAATCGGATACCTCTACCGTATCTGCCCCTCGGGGCCCTTTTGGCCTGTTACGGGAGTTTTTTTTTTTATTATTTTTTATTAAATTATATTTATTGTAAACATTCTAGAGCACAAAAAGAAATCCGTCACACAGGAGATGCACAGATTTGGGCGTTATTCAAAACATTTCTTATTCATTTTTATAGAATAAAAATGTATTCATTGATTCAGCTATTAGATTCAATGATTTATTTTTTGTTCTGTAAATAATTCATTATTTTCATTCCTCATTCATTATTCATATTCGTTCGAAATTTTCTTATTAACTTATCTATTATATAAAAATGGATCGCTAAATGTGTTGGTAAGCGCAAATCTCGAGAACAACTGAACCGATTTCGCTAATTCTTTTTTTATAATATTCCTTGAAGTAAGAGGATGGTTCTTACGGAGAGAAAAATTAAAATAATTGCCTGAAAAAGTCTAAAAACAACACTTTTCGGGTCATTTTTACTTCGTTAATGCAAATTCATTTTAAAATAAAATCATATGTTCTCAATTATAACATTTTTAAAAGTTAACGTATAAGGTTGTGTATAAGCAAAAATTCACTATAACAGTAATAATAAGAACATGTGGAGGCCCGGTAGCAGTGAGTGTTGAGGCTTGAGAATTTAACACTCCGTGCCAAGGGTCGTGGGTTCGATTCCCACTATAGGGTGGTGGCTTTTCTTTAGAAAAAAGGAAAGGCATCAGCCCGATCCTGGGTAGAAAGGTGGTAACCCATAGTTAACCCGTCCTAAAATTCGTATTTCATAATAATGGACGTTAAAATTTAAATAATTATGAACAAGTAATCACTAGGTGACAATAGGCAGAGGAACCCGAAATGCAATGAATCAAATTAATTATCAATCTAATTATACTGCCCAGGAACGTGAAGATCGCAATGAACGTGAAAGAATTCGGTTAAGACAGACCCGTTAAGGGCGACATTCGACTAATAATGGTGCAAGTTTGAATCGAGCTGCTGTGAATTCATTACAGTGCCTCCAGCTGTGTTGCTATTGGACCTATGAACTCAGTTTGACGATGAACAAATCCCAGGGCAGTCATTAAGTGTTTGTTCTTCTCGCATGACCAATTGTATGTTGCCTGTTCCCGTGTTGGAAAACCATCTGCTCTGTTTATTTACGCGTCAGGTAATCAAACAAAATATGTCGTGTACCATAAAGTACTACAATAAAAATGAAACTTAATTTAGAATAAATAAAAGTAAAATGAAATATAACAAGTCGGTATCATAATAAGAAATCTGTAATTTTCATTGTGATTTTTTAGTGACTATTAAAAGAATTTTATGTGTTTTATAATTTTTATTTTTTGACATAATGCAATTGTTGACTTATTAAGTTTCTTTTTTCTTTTTTTTTTATCTTACTAGCTGACCCGGTGTCCCAAATAGCAGAATAAGTATTAAAAAAATTAAAGAATCGACTGTTAGGCGGTAGGAAGTTCGCCGGATCAGCTAGTTATTAATAAAATTGTATTTATGGCTTTATGTGATTCATTATCTTTTTAATGCACTGAAGAAGGCTTGAATATCGAACCGGAAAAAATCATTTTTAGCATAAATATGCTTTAGCTATCACTAAACTGAAAAAATCATTTTTAGCATAAATATGCTTTAGCTATCACTAAACTGAAAAAATCATTTTTAGCATAAATATGCTTTAGCTATCACTAAACTGAAAAAATCATTTTTAGCATAAATATGCTTTAGCTATGACTAAACTGAAAAAATCATTTTTAGCATAAATATGCTTTAGCTATGACTAAACTGAAAAAATCATTTTTAGCATAAATATGTTTTAGCTATGACTAAACTGAAAAAATCATTTTTAGCATAAATATGTTTTAGCTATGACTAAACTGAAAAAAAAAAAGTAACAAAGAATGTATTTATTTTATTTTAGTTTTTTCAATATTTGTTGATAAAACTAGGGCTTTTCCTGGATCCTATAGGGATAAATTCCTTTTAGGTATGTGATAAGAAGTCTCCGTCTAATAATTATTGTGTTAACGTAATTATTATTAACGTTACAAAAAAGCGTTACTAAACAGTGTCCGCTGGCGTTAGCGCATGAAAGAAAAAGAAGACTATGTTATAAAATACATTACATAGGTAAAGATGGAATGGTTGGGATTGGGCTAAATAAACCTCAATAGTAGCTAAACCTCAATAGTAGCTAAACCTCAATAGTAGCTAAACCTCATTAGTAGCTAAACCTCTATAGTAGCTAAACCTCATTAGTAGCTAAACCTCTATAGTAGCTAATAGTAACATTAATTAATATTACAAAGAAATAAGATACTACATACCGATGGTATGTAGTACGTCGGTATGTAGTATCTTATTTCTTTGTAAATTTAAAAAAAAAAAAAATTAATTAATGTTACTATTAGCTACTATATTTGTCATTGGTATGTAGTTTCTTATTTCTTTGTAAAACCAATTAATGTTACTAATTACTATTAAAATCAATTATTGTACCTATTTATTTTTTCATTCTACTCATTCTAAGAATTTAAGAAGATATATTCTTTTATAAGTTAATTGTATCTATAGTTCTGTTACCTATCACAATTATAAACTTTTTTTGTTTCTGTATTAATTTCTTTTTTTTTGTCATTTTAGCTGACGAAAGCTACCAATGAGTAGCCGAAACGTCCGAAATATAGATTTTTTAAATCAAAATCATATTGAGGTTTCTTTAGCCGAATCCCAACCATTCCATCTTTACTTATCACCTCGACGGCTAACTATCTAATCATCATGATACATTACATACGTATGTCGGGTGGACCTAAAGCATATTTATGTTCCTGAATTTGAGCAAAAGGCTCTAAACGATTTTTTTTTTCTCTAGCTTTAGTTATTACACTCCAAGGACTTTCTCAAGCCTTATGATCTATAGGGTTAGGATTTAATTTATATAAAAAATATAACAAAAACCCCAAAAATAAAAAATATCTCGAAAAGGCCAGCTGAGATGTGTACATTTTCCTGTTGGGTGAAATATCAGAGGGAGAGAGATGAAGTTTATTTCGGAGAAGGTTTAATTGCCTCCCCCCCCCCTACCACGGGGGTTGAGGGGCTCCGCCCCCTTGGGGGTGGGGGATTCCGCCCCCTAGGGGCTGATGAAATTAACTTATCGGCATAAACCGTGGACAATTTCCTTTTTATTTCCAACAATTAATCCTCTCCTTTAGACTAACTCCACCGGATCCACTCCACAATTATATGTAGTAATCCTGTTTATAACTAATTTATGCTAATATTAGCTCTTCTCAAGGACATGCTTTGTCAAGTTTCATTTTATTCTTACTTGAAAATTACTTCGAATTGGGTCGAAAAAATATAAAACTGGGTCAACTTGGATCATCAATTTAATTTAATTTAAGAAATGCTATAAGAAGGAAAAATATCAGAAAAAAATAGTTTATTATTTATGAAGAAAAAAAATCGTTTAGAGCTCAAATTCAGGAACATAAATATACGTTAGGTCCGGTCCATCCGACAAACCTATGTAATTACGTAGGCGCATGCGCATATTTATGTTAAAAAAATAAAATAAACTAATGCATCAACCAAACCAGACAGGTTTTCCCGAATCCGGCAAGGAACAGTCTACTCAGACTGTTTCCCTGTGGAAGAGGGAGTTCCTCAGGGTAGCGTCCTTGGTCCTATCCTTTATAACCTTTATACAGCTGACATTCCAACACATCCCAACACCCTTCTGGCCACGTATGCAGATGATAGGGCTATCCGGACACATCCTCACAGAGCCTACAAACCCATTTAACCGAAATTGAACAGTGGTGCAAAACGTTGCTTATCAAGATAAACGTCGAAAAATGTCACCAAATAACCTTTACCCTTCGACGTAAAACCTGCCCTACTGTTTCCTTCAACGACAATCCTTTACCATTAGCCAATACTATTCGATACCTAGGGTTTTACCTTGACTCTCGATTGACTTGGAACGCACACATTAAACTCAAACGACAAGAACTCAATCGACGTTTCGGGCAGCTATGCAGACTACTAAACCGATCATCACACTTAACCATACATAACAAACTAACTGTCTACAGCTCACTAATAAAACCTGTATGGACTTACGGAGTAGAACTCTGGAGGACAGCCAAGCATTCCAACATACACCGAATCCAAACATTTCAATACAAAGTCCTACGTACCATAGTCAATGCTCCTTATTATGTTTCGAATCGCACCCTCCATAATGACCCAATGATCCCTTTTGTCCAAGATATAATCCCTAGCCACTTCTCATCCTTCCATAGCAAATTAAACAATAATCCTAATCCTATACCCCAATCCTTATCCTGCACCAGCCATCCTTCCTCTCCACCAAGACGTCTTAATAGGAAGTGGCCCCGAGATCTACTAAGTGAAGTGTCGTGGACTGATAAAAAATCAGTGTAATTATATTATTGAGAGTGATATCTCTCCTCATGATATCACAGTCCACGTCTCATTCGCCTCCAATCCTCCCTGCTAGTCGCAGGGTGTGGTTGGATGGCGTAAGGTAATTTTAGGTCATCCTAGAATCCTTCCTCCGAGGAAGGTATTCGGCTGACAACTAGGGACACCTACAATTTGTTGTAGACTGTAATTTTGTGTAAATAAAATTGAAAGAAAAAGAGAAATACCAATTGAATCAACCATTTGAATGGATCCTATCCTTGAATTGAATTGTAGTCAATGAAGAACGCCTATTGATTCGGAGATAGAGGAATTGATCAGGGTGTTTACTTTATTGTCCACAATGTTCAAAGCTTGTTCTCGATTCCCGTTTCGCTTCCGAAACTTATAATTGCGTTTACTAACTCCGTGTAGTGTTCTCTCTATCTCTATCCGCTGTTTCTCTTCGTTATAGCACATTTTCAGGGAGAAAACGCAATATATATGAGCGTTTCTAAGGTCCACATGAGCCGAAGGGTGTTAAGTAAACAAATCGAGATTTTAGATATAAAGAATCGCTGATTTCATTAAAGTTTGTAGATTAATTTAGGCCCTCAAGTAGTCTAGGTTATCTTTAAGAAGGTATCATTAACTTATTTATGTAATTTAGATAAGATTAATTGGGCTGAAAACCAGTAGGAGTGTTGTTGAAGAGAAGAAGTTAGTAAATGTTGAAGAATCTTGAAGCTTTTGCTGGGCAACTTTTCATTCTCTCCAATTTCTAAGAGCTCTTATCTTATCAGAGCCTGCACCTTTCAGGGGGGTTTTCACCCCATACAGCAATACTCTCTCTCTCTCTCTCTCTCTCTCTCTCTCTCTCTCTCTCACACACACACACACACACTCACTCACACAAGCTCTCTCGCACACACGCTCTCATACACTCTCTCTCACCCACTCTCTCTCTCTCTCTCTCTCTCTCACTCTCTCTCTCTCTCTCTCTCGCAATCTCTCTCTCTCTCTCTCGCAATCTCTCTCTCGAAAGTTTAAGATTTCCCTGTTATAAGCAAAGCACCAACCGAGCTTCATTCGTCAACTTCATCCACCATTCATCGCTTCCCGTCCAATCAGGAGCTTCAATAATCACCTATTTCTCCCTGATTAATGATGAAAAGGATTTTATAACACTGCAATCACTACTAAAAGTGACTTTTTTTGACTACTATATTTATATAATATTGTTTTTAACTAACCGTTAGATAACTTGTATTTGTAAGTAATACTTTAACGCTTTTAAAATATAAATGAAAATAAGCAGAATACATACACCGTATGGGTAATTTTATAATTTAACAAAACATGAAGCACAACAAGGCTGGGAAGTCAATGTTTTATGCCAACAAATAACAAAGGGACAACTTGTTTGTATATTTAACATTGTTAGGGAAAACACACCTTGTTGTTCTAACACAATTATAGGCCCCGTGCAAACTCGGCATGCAAATCTCTCCTTTCCTCTCTCTTATCTCAACATTTAAACTACAAGCAAAAAAAAACACTTACAAATACTAGGAATATAGTTAGCATAATTAGTTATTTACATTGGTAAATGTTGAAACAAGATTTATATCAATTACACAGTCACACAAAAGAAAATTGGTATTTTCCAACGACACCAGACATATATTCTTATGTATTTCGACAAGCTGAATCCGAATCCGGAGTCCGTTTCACTCCAGCACGTCAGGTTTAAAAGCATTTTAAGACCAAATTCCGTACGAAGTCGTTTAAGAAGAAACAACTAGAGCTTCCATGGTTTTGAGGGTCTCTGAATCCGAATCCGGAGTCCGTTTCACTCCAGCACGTCAGGTTTAAAAGCATTTTAAGACCAAATTCAGTACGAAGTCGTTTAAGAAGAAACAACTAGAGCTTCCATGGTTTTGAGGGTCTCTGAATTCGAATCCGAGGTCTGTTTCACTCTATCGGCGCCAAATAAATTTCATTTCGAGGAGAAAAAAAGTCCGTCTCACAGGACTGCATCATCTTAGCGCGGTTCCGTTCATATCCCTAGTCTAATTTGGAAAGATTAAAATAGAAGCAGTTATTATTTTGGTTCCACCAGTCTTTTTTTTTTAAATTAATTATTATAATGGTGTGTCAAACCTTAAGGTCACTAACGCCATTCCTGTGAGCAGTAAAGTCTTGAAAGGTCATGATTTACAATCTTACCTGGAAGGGTCGGCTCCTGCTACTAGAAACTGTCCCGCTAGTTACAAGGTCTTGGAATCCTGGAAATCTATATTTCTAACATTAAATTGTTTTTCTTATTTGTCTTAACCTGATTTATTTTCAAATAAATTATCCAACTATAAGCAATTAAAAAATAACAAGGAATAAAAAACAGACAAAAAGAACAGTTCGAATAAGCGAAATCAATTACTTTAAAGTTTTAAGCTCTTATTTCTCCGATTGACATAGCCTAATCAAAACTTTCATTAGAACCTTTTTTTAGAGCATTTAATAAGCTTTCTAATGGTATTCTTCCGTTTACCAAGATTCTCAACCTTTTTCGAGATATTAAGGAAAGTTACTAAAACTTTTTATGTCTGTGAATAAAATATTTTATTCTAACCCTTCCTTAACTCCAAACGTAACCAAAATGTCAACATATTAGTTTTGATGAAAGTAGAACATGCAGAAAATGTTTCAACTGAATCCCATGATTCTAAGTACCCAAACCAAAAACGGTATTCAAAAACTATTTATCCAATTTTCTCAAAAACGGTTAAAGCTATCACCTTGTTGTTTCATTCGTTTTCCTAGCCCAGGAAGCATATAAAACGAGTACTTACAAGCGTATGAACTCAAAAACGTAAGCGTTACGATTTTTTTTTGCGCGAATTTTGCCCCAAACGCCATCTTCCAGTAGGCGGATTTTGCTGGTTAACTAACTTGACCTTTCAAATTACACGAAAGATTTTTGTACCAAATTTCATCAAACTCGGACCATTCGTCTAGGAGCTACAGAGCGAACAGACAAATATATATATATATATATATATATATATATATATATATATATATATATGTATATATATATATATATATATATATATATATATATATATATATAAATATATACTTATATATATGTATACAAATTTGAACCACCGTTATTTTCGGTCTCTAGGGGTTCTGAAACGCGAAATTTTCTAGTCGGCACTTCCGGATTGTTTCATTGTATCAACCTTATAAGCGGGGTTCCTCCCTATGGGGGAGGGAGGAACCGCGCTAAAAACTGTGTATTTCGCAAAGAAAGAATTTTGACTGAAGACTCATTTCTTGCAAAATAAGCATATTTAAAAAATACCAATTTTTTTGTGTGTGCCTATATTATTTATTGTGAGTACAATAAATTGTGAGGACAGTTAATATTTTGTTTTAATATTTCGTCAATATTGTTAACACTTCTAATAAAAGTCCGTCACGCCGGAGCTGCATAACTAAGCACTTTCCTCAGAATTTGGGTAGTGTAGACTGCTTTCCAGAACAATTTGCTTAAAATATCCTGCATAAATAAAATAAAAACATGAATAGTTCTCTTTTAATTTTGTAATGAGTAACTGATCAATTATTAATTTGCTTCCAGAGTTATGTTTACACATGGTACCTACTACACTACGTAATAAATACAAAAAACTTCATATTATCGTATTTTGATCTAACGCAGGAACACGATACAGTCCCTCTAGTGGTAGAAAGCGCTCCTTGTGGCGGCTTTGTGAACCTACGTCTGGCGGGCTTTTCTATTGAAATATATTACAAAGTAAACCCCCCTTTCCGATTGACCGATTCAGCTCTTTTTTACAACACTTCTTTCTCATGCGTTACCCACGACGTATACCGCGTTTCGTTACAAAACAGCAGAAATTACGACCGGTATGAGTATATTAGTAATTTGGGTCCGGAGTAAACCACGATTTAAAAATCGTTATCGAAATATTTAAGAAAATATTCGAAAATCCCAAAACTATTTATGTAAATGAGATTGAATGCTGAAATGCCCGTTTGGTTGAATGTCAGAACTTCCTTGTGGTTGAATGCTAGAACGTCCATGCGGTTGACTGCTAAAACGTTCCCGGAGTTGAACGCTATAAGGTCCGTTTGGCTGGATGCTGGAACGTCCGTGTTGTTAGATTCAAGAAAGTCCGTTTAGGGCTAGAATATCCTTGTTGTCGAATGTTAGATCGTCCGATTAGTTAAATACTAGAATGGCCGTGTGGTTGGAAACCAGGCGATCCACGTGGTTGAATGCTAAGACACTCGGTCCGGCTGGATGCTAGAACGTCCGTGTTGTTGAACACAAGAATGTCGGTGTGGTTGAATGCCAGAATCGTTCGCTAAGTAGAACTCTAGGACGTCCATTCGGCTGGATGCTAGATCGTCAGTGAGGTTGAACGCCAGGAAATCCGTTCGGCTGGATGCTAGAACGTCCGTGTTGTTGAATACAAGAACGTCGCGGTAGTTGAATGCCAGATTGTCCGTGCGGTTGAATGCTAAAACGTTCGCTAAGTACAACTCTAGGACGTCCGTTTGGCTGGATGCTAGATCGTCCGTGAGGTTGAACGCCAGGAAATCCGTTTGGCTGGATGCTAGAATGTCCGTGTTATTGAATACAAGAACGTCAGTGTGGTTAAATGCCAGAACATCCGTGCGGTTGAATGCTAAAACGCGGAGTTGAACGTTAGAACGTCATTGCATCTGATTGCTAGATCGTCCGTTTGATTAATGCTAGAACGCTCGCGATGTTAAATGTTACGCAAGCCCGTGAAATGTCCCGATAAATATATATCCTTGTCATAGCGGCACAGTAGCTTAGGTTTTAATCTGAAAATACTAGTTCATTTCCCCCATGCTTGTCCAGCGCTTGAAGCTTTTTCGCGGTAAGATCAACGGGAAAATTCCTGTTTTAATCATCGCGTACATTGCATTCTCCAAATTTTAATTATAGAATCTTAAAAAAGTCCGACTCGCAGGAACTGCATCATCTTATCGCGGTTCCGTTCATAGCCCTAGTGTCATTTGATAAGCTTAGAAAAGAAATAAACTTTTTTTTTTTATATATCTCGTGAAAATTGTCAAAATCCTCTCGAATATTTCGAATAAAAGTGATATTAAGGCGTCAGGGACACCGACAGTAGCTAACTTATACACAGAAGCGGAAATTACACAATCCGGCTCTCATTCTAAAGCAAAGATCTATAAATCAATACAAAATATGCCTAATAAAGCCTTTCTAGTGGATACAGAAGGATCAAGAAGAAGTACACAAGATTGAGTAGAATACCCTACCCTATATAGCCTATATAGAATAATATGCCGAATAAAGCCTATCTAGTAGCTACAGAAGGACAAATAACAAGTCTTGACGAATAACAAGTCAATATATAGAATAATAAACCTAATTAAGTCTATGGAGCAGATACGAATGGACCAAAAACAAGTCTTGAGGAAGCTTTTTTTTTTCTAATTAAATACTTTTTATCAATATTTAGTATATAACCTTTGTTGAAAACTATTGATTGCTAATTGATGAATCGGGTTAAAACTAAGTAGTCTTTATGAATATTTAGTGTATAACCTATGTTTGGAACTGTGTTATTTCAGAATCTAGTATAGTTTAAGAAATTTTGGTGAATGAAATCACAAAGTTGCTCTCCGTTTCCTGGCTACGCTTTGTATTTGTGTCGGCAGATACCTGAGGTATATTCAGCAACTATTTTTCCAATTTTCACAAAAACGGTTAAAGCTATCGCCTTAAAAATGTTTTAATTCGTTTTCCTAGGCCAAGAAGCCTATAAAAAGAGTACTTGCAAGCATATGAAGTAAGCGGAACGATTTTTTTCGCGCGACATTCGCTCCAAAAACCATGTTCCCGAGGGCGGAATCTACTGGTTAACAAACTTGACCTTTCAAATTAGAAGAAAGATTTTTGTACCATATTTCATCAAAATCGGACCATTATGGGGGCCGGAAATGAGCGAACAGACAAATATATATATATATATATATATATATATACAAATTTGAACCACCGTTATTTTCGTTCCCTAGGGGTTCTGAAACGCAAAATTTTCTAGTCGGCACTTCCGTATTGTTTCATGAGATCAACCTTATAAGCGGGGTTCCTCCCTATGAAGGGAGGGAGGAACCGCGCTAAAAGGATCTCCTAGGTTTTATTGAGCAGTAATAAATGGTTCATGATAGTGAAGGCATTAAATTATTTAGTAACGGAGACGTTTGCAGCGAGTATTGTTTCTCTAGTTCAGAATGCAATAAACCAACAAATTTAGTATGTAGTTAGTAAATGGGAGTTCTTTTTCATGTTTATAGTTTATTGTTACCTCCAAGTGCATAATAAAACTTTGAATAACCTTTGTTTAATGATGTGCATCATGAATAGGAGGTAAGGAAAGTCAATTTATGGGCTCTCCTTAGTTTTATGGGATAAATTCTTTCGTGGGACTTTGCGAATCTTTTTATTTTATTACGGGCGCTCGTTTAATTAGGAGGGATATAGTTTGTGGCATTAGGGAGGGTATAGAAGGTGGTATTAGGAAGGATATAGAAGGTGGTATTAGGAAGGGTATAGAAGGTGGTATTAGGAAGGATATTTAAGGTCGTATTAGGAAGGGTATAGAAGGTGGTATTAGGAAGAGTATAGAAGGTGGTATTAGGAAGGATATAGAAGGTGGTATTAGGAAGGATATAGAAGGTGGTATTAGGAAGGATATAGAAGGTGGTATTAGGAAGGATATAGAAGGTGGTATTAGGAAGGATATAGAAGGTGGTATTAGGAAGGATATAGAAGGTGGTATTAGGAAGGATATAGAAGGTGGTATTAGGAAGGATATAGAAGGTGGTATTAGGAAGGATATAGAAGGTGGTATTAGGAAGGATATAGAAGGTGGTATTAGGAAGGATATAGAAGGTGGTATTAGGAAGGATATAGAAGGTGGTATTAGGAAGGATATAGAAGGTGGTATTAGGAAGGGTATAGAAGGTGGTATTAGGAAGGATATAGAAGGTGGTATTAGGAAGGGTATAGAAGGTGGTATTAGGAAGGGTATAGAAGGTGGTATTAGGAAGGGTATAGAAGGTGGTATTAGGAAGGATATAGAAGTTGGTATTAGGAAGGATATAGAAGGTGGTATTAGGAAGGATATAGAAGGTGGTATTAGGAAGGATATAGAAGGTGGTATTAGGAAGGATATAGAAGGTGGTATTAGGAAGGATATAGAAGGTGGTATTAGGAAGGATATAGAAGGTGGTATTAGGAAGGATATAGAAGGTGGTATTAGGAAGGATATAGAAGGTGGTATTAGGAAGGGTATAGAAGGTGGTATTAGGAAGGGTATAGAAGGTGGTATTAGGAAGGATATAGAAGGTGGTATTAGGAAGGATATAGAAGGTGGTATTAGGAAGGATATAGAATGTGGTATTAGGAAGGATATAGAAGGTGGTATTAGGAAGGATATAGAAGGTGGTATTAGGAAGGATATAGAAGGTGGTATTAGGAAGGATATAGAAGGTGGTATTAGGAAGGATATAGAAGGTGGTATTAGGAAGGGTATAGAAGGTGGTATTAGGAAGGATATAGAAGGTGGTATTAGGAAGGATATAGAAGGTGGTATTAGGAAGGATATAGAAGGTGGTATTAGGAAGGGTATAGAAGGTGGTATTAGGAAGGATATAGAAGGTGGTATTAGGAAGGATATATAAGGTGGTATTAGAAAGGATATAGAAGGTGGTATTAGGAAGGATATAGACGGTGGTATTAGGAAGGATATAGAAGGTGGTATTAGGAAGGATATAGAAGTTGGTATTAGGAAGGATATAGAAGGTGGTATTAGGAAGGATATAGAAGGTGGTATTAGGAAGGATATAGAAGGTGGTATTAGGAAGGATATAGAAGGTGGTATTAGGAAGGGTATAGAAGGTGGTATTAGGAAGGGTATAGAAGGTGGTATTAGGAAGAGTATAGAAGGTGGTATTAGGAAGGATATAGAATGTGGTATTAGGAAGGATATAGAAGGTGGTATTAGGAAGGATATAGAAGGTGGTATTAGGAAGGATATAGAAGGTGGTATTAGGAAGGATATAGAAGGTGGTATTAGGAAGGATATAGAAGGTGGTATTAGGAAGGATATAGAAGGTGGTATTAGGAAGGATATAGAAGGTGGTATTAGGAAGGATATAGAAGGTGGTATTAGGAAGGGTATAGAAGGTGGTATTAGGAAGGATATTTAAGGTCGTATTAGGAAGGGTATAGAAGGTGGTATTAGGAAGGATATAGAAGGTGGTATTAGGAAGGATATTTAAGGTCGTATTAGGAAGGGTATAGAAGGTGGTATTAGGAAGAGTATAGAAGGTGGTATTAGGAAGGATATAGAAGGTGGTATTAGGAAGGATATAGAAGGTGGTATTAGGAAGGATATAGAAGGTGGTATTAGGAAGGATATAGAAGGTGGTATTAGGAAGGACGTAGAAGGTGGTATTAGGAAGGACGTAGAAGGTGGTATTAGGAAGGCTATAGAAGGTGGTATTAGGAAGGCTATAGAAGGTGGTATTAGGAAGGATATAGAAGGTGGTATTAGGAAGGATATAGAAGGTGGTATTAGGAAGGATATAGAAGGTGGTATTAGGAAGGATATAAAAGGTGGGATTGGGGAGGATATAGAAGGTGGTACTAGGAAGGGTATAGAAGGTGGTATTAGGAAGGATATAGAAGGTGGTATTAGGAAGGGTATAGAAGGTGGTATTAGGAAGGATATTTAAGGTCGTATTAGGAAGTGTATAGAAGGTGGTATTAGGAAGGATATAGAAGGTGGTATTAGGAAGGATATAGAAGGTGGTATTAGGAAGGATATAGACGGTGGTATTAGGAAGGATATAGAAGGTGGTATTAGGAAGGATATAGAAGGTGGTATTAGGAAGGATATAGAAGGTGGTATTAGGAAGGATATAGACGGTGGTATTAGGAAGGATATAGAAGGTGGTATTAGGAAGGATATAGAAGGTGGTATTAGGAAGGATATAGAAGGTGGTATTGGGGAGGATATAGAAGGTGGTATTTGGAAGGGTATAGAAGGTGGTATTAGGAAGGATATTTAAGGTCGTATTAGGAAGGGTATAGAAGGAGGTATTAGGAAGGATATAGAAAGTGGTATTAGGAAGGATATAGACGGTGGTATTAGGAAGGATATAGAAGGTGGTATTAGGAAGGATATAGAAGGTGGTATTAGGAAGGATATAGAAGGTGGTATTAGGAAGGATATAGACGGTGGTATTAGGAAGGATATATAAGGTGGTATTAGAAAGGATATAGAAGGTGGTATTAGGAAGGATATAGACGGTGGTATTAGGAAGGATATAGAAGGTGGTATTAGGAAGGATATAGAAGTTGGTATTAGGAAGGATATAGACGGTGGTATTAGGAAGGATATATAAGGTGGTATTAGAAAGGATATAGAAGGTGGTATGTTGTAAGTAACGAACAACTAGTTTTTGCAACAAGCAGTTAGCAGTTAAAAAGTCCAATTGTTAACTTCAAGTTGAAATACTAAAAACATGTTTTTAGTTACACAATGTAACTATTTTCTTAACTCTTAGTTCTTAGCTGTAGTTTCGAAGCTAACTATTGCCCAACAATGGCTTATAATTCTATAGTATGTGCTCTGGAAATTGGTTGACGGAATTGCTGGTTTCTGAAAATCTCTTGTTGGTTGTTAGGAGTGAAGTATTTTGCTGCCTTCATCTGCTGTTGGTCCGTTATTGTTCTAACATTGTCCATATTGTATTGACCGAGTACTCACAATGGTGTGGGAGAATAATACACTGTTCTTGTTAAAGTCCTTGAATGCACTTGTGGGGCTTAAACATGAAAACCTCTGGAACCGCTTTCCCACGTTTTCCTCGGAACGAAAATTAAATGTGGGAATAAATTGTTGAGAGATAGGCGATAATTGACGTGGGAAGAATTTCGTTTGATTTAAATCTCCCGCAAACTGAGGTCTTTGACGCGGGTGTTTGAGGTTTGGGCAATCTCTTATCAATATTTATTTCATTATGAGCTACGCGACTTTAGCGATAAGCTCATGATCAGGAAAATCTCTTTCCAGTCAAGAAGAAAAAATAACAAAAAATAAAATAAAATAATAACAAAACATAAAACAAAAACGAAGACAAGAACAACCAGAATAAGTTAATTTGAGTGCAAATATTCGCACATACATATGAGTGTTAGTAATGTATGCGCATATATCATATTCATTCAATACTCATACCTAATTAACATTTAAGTATGTTCATACATCAAAAATCAAATCTAATGAAAAAATATAATATAATACTAAGTGGTCACATTAAAATATATGAAAATGGCTAATATATAAACAAACAATAAAAATGATTCCATTATCTCTGATTAACTAAAAAAATAAAAAAAAAATAATAGAAAACAACAACAAAAAAAATAATAATAATAATACAAGAAAAATAAATTAAAAAAAGGAGAAGAGAAAGGAGGGGAAAAATAAAATAAAAGAAAAAAAAATTATATACAGAGTGTCCCGTAAATGTCTAGTCATATTGTGAGAGGTGATAGAGGACCCTTAGGGGAACAAAAAATGTTCTATGACGATTTCCCGAATTCTCGCCCATAAGGGAGAAAACGTCGTTTTATTGTTTTATCGAGACAAACGTGGTTTTTAGAAGAATAGTCGTTGTAGCTCCGTCCCAGGTGGTTCTACTAGATAGGAAGTGAAACCAATCGAAAGCTGAGTAAATTTACTTTAAGACTAGTTGGGAGTAAACGTAAAAATGAATGAATGTAAGTATGTATATCTTACCAAAAGAAAGCTATTTTAAATTTCCTGACATTTTCTTGATATTTCTTTCCAGCGTTACTCCTCAATGGGCAGGATCTGAGATTTCCGGGTTTCAGAAAAACTTCCTCATTTAACCAGCTTTCCATTCATGTATCACAACCCTGTGTTATTGAAGTATGTGAAAGATTTAAGAACAGAAGTTAAAAAAAAAAACATGGATCTGTGAAAAGAAAATTATATTTTTTTTCTTCAGTTTATTCAAAAAGCTGAAGAGAAATATTTATTTTTATAAATGTTTACATAAATATTAAGTATATATTTACTTAAAACAATACAAAAAATTACTTCCACGAATATAAAAAAAATCCTAAAACAGTAAATAAATAGAATACACATTTATTTTGAATTTATTAATTCTGGTAACTAATACTGGGTCCAGAAGGCGGCCATTAAGGAACCCCAACCATACATTAACCTCAAAAAATATTATTTTTACCTATATCACGCATTTGAACACATTTTTACAGGACCATGTACATCTTATTTATGAGGGATAGGATATTTAATTACCTCAATAAACACTCATGGGCTCAGAATCCCAGTGAGTTTCACAAGCGTAGCCATCAGTATCAATTCAAGGTAAAGCATTTGTTTTCTAAATATAAGTACCTGTAAAAATGTGTTCAAATGCGTTATCTAGGTAAAAATAATAATTTTTGATATTGTTTTTGGTTTTAGGATTTTTTTTTATTCGTGGAAGTAATTTTTTTCATTGTTTTAAGTAAATATTTACTTAATATTTATGTAAACATTTATAAAAATAAATATTTCTCTTCAGCTTTTTGAATAATCTGAAGAAAAAATATAATTTTCTTTTCACAGATCCATGTTTTTTTTTTTTAACTTTTGTTCTTAAATCTTTCACATACTTCAATACCACAGGGTTCTGATACATGAATGGAAAGCTGGTTAAATGAGGAAGTTTTTCTGAAACCCGGAAATCTCAGATCCTGCCCATTGAGGAGTAACGCTGGAAAGAAATATCAAGAAAATGTCAGGAAATTTACTATATCTTTCTTTTGGTAAGATATACATACTTACATTCATTCATTTTTACGCTTACTCCCAACTAGTCTTATAGTAAATTTACTCAGCTTTCGATTGGTTTCACTTCCTATCTAGTAGAACCACCTGGGACGGAGCTACAACGACTATTCTTCTAAAAACCACGTTTGTCTCGATAAAACAATAAAACGACGTTTTCTCCCTTATGGGCGAGAATTCGGAAAATCGTCATAGAATATTATTTGTTCCCCTAAGGGTCCTCTATCACCTCTCACAATATGACTAGACATTTACAGGACACCCTGTATAGCTACATAGAAGAAAAGTAAATTCAGGCTATTTTAATGTGTTATATTTTGTTATAAATGTTCAGTGTCTTAAAATGTCTAAGTATTGTATGTATGTATGGACTACCTTGAGTCAGTAAGTCGTGAGGAATGTCTAAGTCATTTCTAAGTCTACAATCTGTCAGTATGTGTCTAACAGATATTATCAATATATTCTCAGATTGTCTCTTCATCAAGATCCGCCATTTCTAAAGAAGAAATCAAATAATTTGATTATTATTTAAATTTCAACGTCAATTTATAATCGACGAATTTTAGGACAGGTTATCTATAGGTTACCACACTTTTCTAGCCGGGATAGGGCTCATGCATTTTCTTATATTCGAAAGAAAAGCCACCACCCCTAGTGGGAATCGAACCCACGACCTTTAGGCACGGAGTGTTATGTGCCTAAAGGTCGTAGCGGTTAATTTGATTAAGTAATAAATGAAAAGTGGCCAGGAGGAAGGACGATGGCAGTGTTTGGAAAATGTTGTAAATAAAAAACAATTTTGTTCAAGAATGTTGGGATTTAATTAGCCCTCAAAAGAAAAAATAGGACAAACGTAAAATAAGATAAAAATTATTATTAAATTAAGTTTATACATAAATTTAAATTAAGTTTATACATAAATAGAAACCATATTGTTGTTAGATTTGTTTTTTTATGGACAAAAAACAACACAAAATCATTTATCTAATTTAAATATTCGATGAAGACTTCAAAAAATATACATCAAATTATGTTTTCCCCTTTTGTTAAAACATTTTCCACAAAGAGAATGAAAAAACAGACTAGAGGATGGTGTAGCTTGACAGAGTTCCCGCTAGGAGCGCTGTCTCCTTCGCCAATAGAGTTACAAGATCAAAAGGGATCCATGGAGATAGAATACATCTATAGAGGTAGAACCAATAGATTGTATCTTTTATATACCTCTATGGAAGGGGATTGTAAGAAGTATGGAGTCCTTGTTAAAAATATTATATATGTCATATCATTCTGATCAATATCGTTTATTAAGTTAATGCTACCTTTTAGAGCGATTTCTCTCTCCCTCCGACGAATATGCCGACTAGAAAATTTCAAGTTTCACATCCCAGTGTAAAAATCAGAATTTGTGTGTATGAAACAGTCAATTAGGGTAAATTTTTACCACAAATTTGCCTTGTTAGAAGAGGTAATAGAATTTTATTGTACAAAAATATAAAGAAATTTTACAATCAAAATAATGAAAGAATCCAAGCTATGGCTTTTACAACTAATCAAAATTACCTATATCTATTTAATTTTTATAACTAAAATATTATAAGGGAAAAATACACAAAAAACCCTATACACATAAACTTAAAAAGTAATATGCTTAAGCCTCTTACATTTGTAATGCTTATAATTTAGACTGTCATAGTTATAGTTATCTATATCAGCAATATGCTGTTACATGGGAAAACTTGCATTAAACTGTCAATACAAGGGCAATTATAATGTTATATTTTCCAAGTTATGTTTAAAAGATTCACCATTGGCCTAAATATAAAGACTGACCCGCATTTAGCTGTCATAACTTTAGGGGTTTATTCTGCAGTTCATTTGTAGTTCATGGATGCAGAAATGAGCGTTCTATCTGAAAATTAAGCAGAGCTACTCAAACGTTTGTTTATTTTAAAAACTACTGTTTTTTTTTTCTTTTTTTTAAAAAAGAAAAACCATGTTTTCGGGATTTGTGATCAATATATCGTAAATAACGACCACATTTTTAGAATCTACATTAAATTTCCAATAAGAGACATCCAACATTGAAATGTTGTCATGTAAATTAAGAGCTATATTAAAAGCCATATAGATGAGAATGTTTGATACTATGGTTTTATTAAATTCTTAAATATTTTTACTTACAGGTTTGCATCCGCCTCAAAAGTTGCAATATTTAATAAGCTTCAATTTGGTACCTCGTAGTTTTAGAAACAAATCTATTTGAATATATTTTTTTCTGATTTCTTAGTCAAAACCAATAAATGTGCTTTAGCATGAAGGAGCCATTCTGAACAAATTCTTTAATTTCACACGATGATGGTGATGTCCCATCCTTCCCAAACTACATGCGGTTTATTACACAAGCCCTTCTACCAAATAACAACTCTGGTCCAGCTCATAATGGACGATTGTTGACGGAATGGCTGAAGAGTGAATTCCCTAATCGTTGTATCGGCCACTATGGACCAGTTCGTCTCCCTCCTGATCTGAATCCTCTAGATTTCCATGTACTGGGAGCATTGAAGGAGCATAGTGTACTCAAGAACCCGAGACAACAAAGGAGGAACTCATCAACAGGATCCAGGAGCAGTGCCAGCTCAAAGAAAAGACGTCCTCCGTAATGCCGTGGATTCAGCCAGATGTTATACATGTATTGGGATTGTTGCATAGAGGAAGGGAAGAACTGAGAGCATAGAGGTAAAAATTTGTTCATTTGGAGACTACGGAGAATATATAACATAATAATATATTTATTAATATTAATAATAATAAAATTACACTAAGCGGCAAAACTGATGTCTATTTAAATATTTTTAGCATATATATATATATATATATATATATATATATATATATATATATGCTCGCCGTGCTATAATACACTGAACACAAATATTTAGTAGCATTCATTTTAATGATACATTATTTTACGCAATAAAATAGCCACTTATCTGCCTCGACGACGCACGGGTATTCATATTAAAACGTAATGAAAAATAGGTTTATAGTGTAGTAACCAAACTAGTGTAAACCTCCCTGAGGCCTTTTCCTTTAAACTGGTCGATCTATTTGAACAGTTTATAGTTTAAATTGTTTTCAGCCTTAGATTTGGCTAACTATTGATAAACGCACTTTTCATGGAGTGTTTTATGCACCCTGAAATTTTGCTATGATGTACCTCTTAGGTAGATAAGAAGGTATGTATGTGTTTCCTGGACATACCTTGGAACAATAGGTACTGCGCACAGGAGAATGGTGCGAAACAATATTGCCCAAAAGTAGAGTTTTATTCAGAAGCCAACTATTATTAATGAAAAAAAAATTGCAAATTATGGCCATTTTAAAATTAATAATAAATAAGGCAGGCACTTTTAAGGGGGTTAAAATGTAAATTAAATAAACAAAACAAAGTACCTAGTTTTTATTTTTAATATTAAATGAAGGGGTCTCCCGTGGTCTAATGGCTAGCGTCTTGGATTCATAAGCAGGAAATGGTGGGTTCGATTCCCAACCTCCGGCAGGAATTTTATCATCCCACGGCTCGCTGGTAAAATTCCTCGCTGCACCCTAGATGTCGGCGCTAATGACCTAGATGTAGATGCGCCGTTAAAAAAAAAAAAAAAAAAAAAAAAAAAAAAAATATATATATTAAATGAAGTGGTTCATTCACGCTGCGATTTAAACAGCGTCTTCAATAAACATATTTGAAAATAATTACAAAAGGGCAGACACTTTCGTGGGGTTTAATTATCAGGAAACATAAAAATAAATGTTGCCTATGATAGACTGTAATACACTGCGCATAACCGTAAGAGTGAATGACAGAACCGCGCAGTTGTGGTTATTCTCTGTGCTCTCATTGGTTCCTGCTCATATGATCTTGTACAGCTGTTCCGGTTTAAATGGCAGCGTGTATAAAACTCTCATTTAATATGAGAATAAAAACAATTAATTTTTTTTTTTTTTAACTCAAAAGTGTCTGCCATATTTATTATTCGTTGTAAAATTGTCTTAATTTTACATTAAAGGTAGTTGGCTTCTGATTAAAACTCTATTTTTGGAAAATATTTTTTTGCACCTTTCCCATGTGCGCAGTACCTGGTGTTCCAAGGTATGTCCAGGAAACACATATTTACCTTCTTATCTGCCCAAGAGGTATATTACAGCAAAATTTGAAGGTGCATAAAACACTTCATGAACCGTGCGGTTACTGGCTCTCGGACTACAAAGCCTTCTCTGGTCCTAAAATAGACAAAATCAATTTTTAATCAGTTTCTCATAAAGTGTAGTTCGTTTAACGGCTGAGGGGGCTCCTACATTGGTCCCAATCCGATCCGACAGCCACCGATTGTCGGAAGAAAAACACATCCATCTCAATAGAGGTGCCTATATTGGTCCCGACCCGACCCGATCAGATCCCATTACGAACGATTCTCGGCCGTTCAAACTCGTTCGTTTCTACACGGATTTTTGACCGACGAAGCAAAATGGCCCCAAACCACATATTGTGTGCACTTTTTTTAAAATAAAAGCTAATACAATTTAGTACAACTTTGTCGATTCACATTTTTGTTTTTTGTTTCCCTTGTTTATTAAATTACGTGGTTTGTTTATAGCCATCCAATTTCCATAACGTTCAAATGATTATAACCATACAATGTCTATAACCTTCTAGCTACATTTCTTATAAATAATTTAAAAATATGAATACTAATGCTTCTCTTACCTCCAACATTCAACCTAATCCAAGGTTTCTATGCTTATTAGGTGGTATTTCTTAAATCAATTACTCATTTTCACTTCACTACGAGGTCATTACTGACGAGCTTTGTCTAATTCGGATCGGATCAGGTCGGCACCAATGTAGGCACTCCCGTCGTCTGCGGTCAAACGAAATCGGATCGGGAGAAATACGGGTCCAATGTAGGCGCAGGCTTAGACGAATGGCCGAACAGAAGGAAGAATGAAAGGGAATTTTCCCTTAGACGCTCGCGCATGCGCACTTAAACTCTTCTGTGTTTTTCTGAACGGTCTGTGGTATCACAATAATCTCGTGTATGGAATGTTTTGGCCTGCAATCTATCGGCATAATAATGAAGCTTTTCCGCGATCCAAGGAATCGTTTCGTGCATTTGACACGGGAAATTTAATGTTATTACTATTACATATAACTGAAAGGTAGAAGGATGATATTAATAGTGTACCAAGAAATATCCCAAGTATATAATGTCTCCCCTCATAAAAAATAAATCGAAAAATCTATTCCTAAAGAACCGTTTAATAGCGAAGACATACACGTGTTTAACTAAAGGTTATTCCTATTAAAGCTGAGGAGGAAAAACTATTTTTCTTCTTTTTCTTGGCCTTCGTTCCCACAATCCTTCTAACTATTAGATTGTTTAATATTTCACTTCTTATTTCCTTTTCAAATATTGACTAATGGAAAGACTATTATTATTTAACTTCATTGTGTGCCTTTTCCTCTAATTAGGCTTTAATGGTCACTTTATAGCAATTTCTTATATATATATATATATATATATATATATATATATATATATATATATATATATATACATGTATATCTATACATATAATAAAATTCTAACGGATCGCTGTCTGTACATGGAAGATATATGGGAAAATACTATTGGGGACCTTTATCAACGCAATAGTCCCCAAAACAATGATTTTTAGAATTTTTGTCTGTATATTTGCTGTCTGTCAGAGTCTCTATACACACTAGGGTTTAACAATCCCTAAGGGGTCAGCTTTGTGGCTCTGTCAGGTATTAGCAATCCTAGCAGCCTGTATGCTTGATTCCCCTTGGCTATACTACTAATGTCGTGTATAAAAAGAAAATCTCCTTTGGACCTTCTTGGAAACATGTTACAACGTAGATCATCACAAAAGAGTCAACCACTTCCAAAAAGACCCATATCCAGCATACAGTTCCAATTCGGCACATGTCCAAGATATTATTTACTTTTAGCATAAATATGCTTTAGCGGTGACTAAAGTGGAAAAAACATTACAAAAAAGTGTCCGCTGGCGTTCGCGCATGCGAAGTTGAGTTCGCGCCTACGCAGTGGTGTTCGTGCCTGCGCAGTGGCGTTCACGCCTGCGCAGTGGCGTTCACGCCTGCGCAGTGGCGTTCACGCCTGCGCAGTGGCGTTCACGCCTGCGCAGTGGCGTTCGAGTAAGCTTAGTGGCGTTGGCGCAGGCGCAGTGGCCATGTACGAAAAAGATGACTGTATGTTATAGGTGGACCTAAAGCATATTTATGTTAATGAATTTAAGCAGAAGGCTCTAAACGAAATAATTTTTCTTAAAAACTATTGTAGTAAAAGGGTAATACGTCATGGAACCCTCTGTAGTAAACCAATACCCTTTAAAAAAACAAAATTTTCAACGGAAATTAAAAACATTAGATTCTCTAACAGTTATTTTATCGTTTCCTCAAGAATTAGCTTTTTTGGACTTAGCTCTTTTCAGAAAAGGATGACACATATCCTCGATACAAATGCAAAGTATCAAATGTGAAAAAACACATTTTTCATTTTAAATCTTTGCTGATTGCTGTTGGATAGATGTACGCCAAACTCTCTAATCTAAGTTCACACTATGAATGGGAAATGTAACCACTGTCATAAAGTCGAATCTGCCTACTATTTGACTGGCAAAAGCAGAGTAATAAATAAAAGTATTTTCACTCTGGAAAGTGGTGATTTTCACATTCGATACTTTGCATTTGCATCGACGATATATAAACATCTAAGTAACATTTTAAATGTGATTATGAAAAAGCCCGTCACGCAGGAGCAGCATAACGAAGCACTTTCCTAAGAATTTGGGTAGTGTAAACTTTCCAGGACAATTTGCTTAAAAAATCCTACTACACTACTTAATAAATACAAAAAACCTCATATTTTCGTCTTTTGATCTGACGCAGGAACAGGATACAGTCCCTCTAGTGGTAGAAAGCGCTCCTTGCGGTGGCCTTGCGAAACTACGTCTGGCAAGCTAATTCTATTGAAATATATTACAAAGTAAACCCCCCTTTCCGATTGACCGATTTAGCTCATTCTTACAACACTTCTTTCTCATGAGTTACCCACAACGAACACCGCGTTTCGTTACAATACAGCAGAAATTACGACCGTTATGAGTATATTAGCAATTTGGGTCCGGAGTAAACCCCCCCCCCTCCTAATGAACCGATTTAGTTTATTTTTATAACACATTTTTACCTGTGGATTACCGCTACGAATACCGAGTTTCGTCGAAATATAACAAAAATCACGGCTGGTACTGGCGAATTGGTATTGTGGGTCCGAAGTAAACCCCCCTCCTAATGAACCGATTTAGTTCATTTTTATATCTCACTTTTCTCTCTATATTTCCACAACGAATACTAAGTTTTGTTGAAATATAACAAATATTAAGGCTGCCATGGTCAAATTAGTTTTTTGGGTTCGGGGTCCGGTGGACCGACTTTGGTGGTTAACGAACTCGTTCAATCGTTTGCTAATTGAATGCTGTATACGAAATTTCGTGACGAAAAAACAAAATCTCTGGCCGCTATCGTGTTAACAGATATATATATATATATATATATATATATATATATATATATATATATATATATATATATATATATATATAGAGAGAGAGAGAGAGAGAGAGAGAGAGAGAGATATATAAATTTTAACGGGGGTCATTTTCGGTGTCTACTAGGTAGGATCGATAAAGATTTGAAGAAAGTTTTCAAAAATTCCGTCATGAGTGCAACCTCAATAGCTACTTTCCTTCGGAGGAAAGTGCTAAAAGGGGGGAAACAAGGTGGTGAGTGGTTCTCCCCAGACGAAATGTTCTGGCTCGCATAATGGACGAACTGGACCAAGAAATACTGATCCGGTCTCAAGAAGATCGCACGCCCACCAACAATATGTATCATTCGCATTTGCAGAAATTCATCATGACATTCAGAGACCAAGTAGAAGTTAACTTTTGCATTCTTGAATAACTTGTACTTTTCGAAATGAGACTCGTCGACTTATTGCTCTGTTGTCCTTGTGAAAATATGAAATTGAGGAATGTGCGCGGCAGAGTAGGGAAAACTGTGTTTAATTTCATGACTAATGATTAAATTACAATTCGGAATGTGACTTACGATTAATGATTGATTAATCATATTTCTCCTTTACTAATGACTAATGATTGAATGAGTAATCGGGATGTGACTAACCATTGATGATTGATCAATCATATTTCTCTATGAGTGACGACTAACTGCTTTCTAGCGTATGATTGATGATTAAACATGCTTTGACTAATGAGTGATGATTTCTGACTAACCTTACTCAAATCAATGATTAAAGACTAAAAAAAGGCCCTTGATTTATGATCGATGATTATATTTAGTATGTGTAAACAAGTTGGTATTAGCCTAATATTAAAAGTATTTACAACGTTAGTCATCTCAATCATTAGTACAGACTATCAATGATTGACGAATAACGATTGATTAATGACTAACTTCACGTATGATTAATGATTAACTCGAGTTGTGATTAACTTATTTTATCCTATGATTGATTAGTCATAAGTAAAATTTTATCGATTTGTCAATCATTTAGTTGATTTTTGCCCTACTCTGGTGCGCGGTTATCCAGCTCTTGCGTCACCGTTTTTTCTGTAGCTTTTCTTATCAAGAAACGTGTTTGGTTTAGTAAAACATGTTCTAATAAGTATTTTCCATAGGAGAACAATAAAAAATAAGGATTTAAAGCTAGAATCCGAGATGGAAAACTAGATTGTGACTATAATTAGTATGATTTGATCTAGCCTATGCTAATTGTGGGAATACAAAGCTAGCTTGAATCTATTTGGCTAGTAGGAATACATTACCGGAGGTCTATCGCTGTTCCGATGGCCTTCTTAAAGATTATTCTTTTAGAGGACAGAGCGATTGGTAGATTAAGGCTAGATTTCAAGGCGAGTCAAGTACAACTCTCAAATACAAACTCAACACATTTTACAATCCTGATGAACTGTACGTCTGATAGAAACACTAGGAAGGATGGGAGGAGGAAATGAAACAAAAAATTGTATTCTTATTCCGGTACACATTTCCCATAGGAATAATTTTGAATTTACAAAATAATAAACAATTTAATATATAAAATTATAAATACTACCAGTATATAATGTACAGGTTGTATATAAATTGCGAAATTGGATAAAACTTGAAGCGTTAAGATGTGTTGGAAGAGTCGGGATTTAAAGGTTTCTAGGTTGGTAGAATGGCGGACAGTCAGAGGTAAGGAATTCCATAGCGAGGTGGCACGGGTGATGAAGGATGTTTCTAGGTTGGTAGAATGGCGGACAGACAGAGGTAAGGAATTCCATAGCGAGGTGGCACGGGTGACGAAGGAAGTTTCTAGGTTGGTAGAATGGCGGACAGTCAGAGGTAAGGAATTCCATAGCGAGGTGGCACGGGTGACGAAGGATGTTTCTAGGTTGGTAGAATGGCGGACAGTCAGAGGTAAGGAATTCCATAGCGAGGTGGCACGGGTGACGAAGGAAGTTTCTAGGTTGGTAGAATGGCGGACAGTCAGAGGTAAGGAATTCCATAGCGAGGTGGCACGGGTGACGAAGGATGTTTCTAGGTTGGTAGAATGGCGGACAGACAGAGGTAAGGAATTCCATAGCGAGGTGGCACGGGTGACGAAGGAAGTTTCTAGGTTGGTAGAATGGCGGACAGTCAGAGGTAAGGAATTCCATAGCGAGATGGCACGGGTGAAAAATGATTTTTGAATAATGCAGTACGGAACTCATAAACGATTGATAAAATATTATTGTATGTAATTACCAAAACTATATCTATATATATATATATATATATATATATATATATATATATATATATTTAAATCACGTGCCTGTCTGTTTTTCAGTTTCTTTGTTTGTTCCTTATGCAAATCCACACCGTTTGACCGTTTTTAACCAAACTTGGAATAATGGTAGATCTTGATACAGGAAGTCTCGTAAGCTAAGTCAAAAATTTCTACGAGCTTTCTGTCTGTATGTTTGTTCCTTATACAAATCCACACCCTTCTTCCGATTTTCACCAAACTTGGCACACAGGTAGATCGTGATACGGGGAGTGTCATAGGCTAGGTGAAAAACGTCTACCAGCTGTCTGTCAGTATGTTTGTTCCTTATGCAAATCCACACCGTTTGACCTATTTTGACCAAACGTGGCACACAGGTAGGTCTTGAGTCATAGGCTAGGTTAAAATCGTCTATGACTCACAGTTCGTAGATCACGAGTTCGAAACAATGAAGTCAAATTGTTACAGGTTTTAATATGATTTATTTGTTTTCTAATTTATTTTTGCTTTTATAGATGCAGGAAGTAGGTGTAGCGTAGCAGGCCGGGTAACAGCTAGTGTTGTATATATTTTTCACTTTAAACCGTTGTCTCTGTTTAAAAAGTTTGTCGCCTAAGTTGCGGAACTCAAATTAAATAAATAAATATTTTGCATACAGGAATGACATTTTAGCATAATGCTTAAGCGGTGACTAAACTGGAAAAAAACGTTACAAAAAAGTGTCCGCTGGCGTTCGCGCATGCGCAGTGGCTATGTACGAAAGAGAAGACTGTATGTGTCACAAAAAGGTGTCCGCTGGCGTTCGCTCCTGCGCGGTGGCCTCGTACAAAAAAGAAGTCTATATGTTATACAGTACATTACATAGGTTTGTCGGGTGGACCTAAAGCATATTTATGTTCCTGAATTTGAGCAGAAGGCTCTAAACGAAATAATTTTTTTGCCCTATATTAAAAATAAACGTCCGTCTAGCGAGAACTGCGTCATCTTAGGGTGTTTCTGTTTTCATTGCAAGTGTCATTCGGAAAGCTGAGAATAATTATTTATTTCAATGTTAACGTCCATTATTATTAACTAAGAACTTTGGGACCACCCTTTTCTAGCCAGGATAGGGCTTATGGCATTTCTTTTTTCTAAAGAAGAGCCATCACCCCATAGTGGGAATCAAACCCACGACCCTTGACACGCACTGTTTTACCCAGATACCCAGGATGTATACCGCTTTTCGTTACAATACAGCAGAAATTACGACCGGTATGAGCAAATTAGTAATTTCTGTCCGGAGTAAACTCCCCCTTCTAGTCAACTGATTTAGTTTATTTTTACAACAAATTTTTCACTTCAGTTGACCACAAAAAGTACCGAGTTTCGTTGAAATATACCAAACATTATGGGTGGTATTGACAAATAACTACTTTGGCTCCGGAGTAACCGCCCCCCTCCTCCGGATGGACCGATTTTATTGGTTAATGAACTCGTTCAATCGTTTGATGGGGGAATACTACATACCAAGTTTCGTTGCGAAAAAACAAAAACTCTGGCCTGTATCGTGTTAATATATATATATATATATATATATATATATATATATATATATAGATAGATAAATTTTGACTGGGGTCATTTTCGGTGTCTACTAGGTATGATCGATAAAGATTCGAAGAAATTTTTCAGAAATTCCGTCATGAGTGCAACCTCAATAGCTACTTTCCTTCGGAGGAAAGTGCTAAAACGAAAACTCAAAGCACGGCCACAACAGGAAACCGACAGGAATCCTAAGCAGAAATTACTCCATTAAAACACCGATATTTCCGAATGAACTCGAATGAGAATCGCATAAGAATAGGAGTAGGAAATCTATTAAGCTGGGTCTCCCGTGGTCTAGTGGCTAGAGCGCTGGATTCATAAGCGGGAGATGGTGGGTTCAATCCCCACCGGTGACAGGAATTTTCTCATCTCAGGGCTCGCTGAGAAAATTCCTGGCTGCACCCTGGAGGCCGTCGCTAATGGCCAAGATTTGTCGATGCGCCGTAAAAAAAAAAAAAAAATAATAAATCTATTAAGCTTTTGACTAGATATAAATACAAATTTATACCAACTTTATTTAAGTTATCTAACAGTTGTAAAACGTGAAATATTCTAGTCGGCACTTCGGAATCTTGTCATGAGATCGACCTCATAAGCGGGTTTCCCCCCAATGAGGTGTTTCGTCGGAGTTACGGTTTTTGTAATAACCTTCTACCTGCGAATACGTCCTTGCCTCTGTGCAATACATTGTAGCTAGCTCACCTCGGGACGTAGGAAGCTCCGATTCGCACAATGCCGCCATAACAATATTTCGCAATATCGCCGTGGTTCCGTCGAGAGAAGAAGGCCAGGGCCGCTTTTCGCGACAACATTCTAAACATTTCAACATTAGCTTTTCCTAAATTTTTTTGTTCACCGTTTCCTTGAAATAATTAGGCAGGAACAAATAGTATACTTTATAAAAATATGGATGTGCTATTTAAATATATTGGATCTATCGAGTCTGCCTATTGTGAACGGCAAAAGTCTTGAGGCTTCAGTGGCAGGTGTATTAATAATGTTATAGCTTATGAATGAATGAATATAGCCTTTATTAACGGAATAGTCATAAGTAATTACATAAATAAAAGTGATTAATAAATAAATAATTTTTATACTTATTTTTATTTTTATAATTTTTATAAGTGACTACTACTGTAGGGCCTCCCAGATTTCTGGGGTAATAGTCAGACTTCCCGCGGGGACTAGTCCTATCGGGAAGTGGAGTCCGCTGTGCCTTCCTGTTCCTTCCAGATCTCTTTCCATCTGATCCTGTCCCTGGGAGTTCTCATCCATACAGCACCAACCTTGTTCCGCATGACATCGGCCCATCTCTTGTGCTGCCTTCCTCTTCTTCTCTTCTGTCCATATGGGATCCACTCCGTAGCCTGCTTTGCCCATCTGTCATTATCTTGTCGAGCAACATGCCCTGCCCAGGTCCACTTGGTCTTCTTTGCATGGAGTAGGACATCCTTCATTCCTGTTTGTGTCCTTATATGCGCGTTTGTTACTTTCTGCATCCTTTTACCGCTGAGAATACGTCTCTCAACAGAGCGCTGCCATGTTTGCAGTTTCTTTTCTTGGGCTTTAGTTAGAGACCGCGTTTGGCATCCATAAGATATGACTGGCAAGACACATTGCTCCAAGACAAGCCTCTTCCATGCCATGCTAATAGTTTATATTGAATGCCAAAAATAAAATCAGCCTGGAAAGTAGCCAACCAGGAAGCACTTAGAACATTTGATACGAAAATTACGAGATTTTTTTTTTTTTTTTTTTTTTAAGAATGAAGAATGAAGAATGAAAAGTTTTATTCTTATTCCGGGACACAAGTCCCATAGGAATAATTTTAAAATGACAAAATAATTGAATTTTACGTATAAACTTAAAAACTAATAAATGCTATCAGTATCAGTATATAGTGTACAGCTTCAATATAGACTAGGGGTTGGGTAAAACTTGGAGGGATAGAAGGTGGTGGAAGAGTTGGGATTTAAAGGTTTCTAGGTTGGTAGAATGGCGGACAGACAGAGGTAAGGAATTCCATAGCGAGGTGGCACGGGTGACGAATGATTTTTCGAATATTGCTGTTCGGTGGAAAGGAATATAAAGATCAGAAGGACAAGATCGGGTATTACGGGAGTGAACCGAGGATTTAAATTTAAGAAGTTGAAAAATATAAGAAGGTCTACGGGATTGAATTACTTGGTAAAGGACTGAGCCGAGGAAGTACTGTCGACGATAAAGAGGGGATAGCCAATTTTTGGACGTTTTAATCTGGCGAATTTGTGCTAACAAAGAATTGGATGACCTGATGAGCATGAAGACATTTTCAGGCACATTAGGGAATTAGTTATCTAGTTCATAATGACGGAACGCCTGCTGGATTTAGGACGTAACAGAGAATACAATAGCAATGTTGGAATGACCAACTGGGGGAAAGAACCAAATAGCGGAAGGTTGTTGGAGAGAACAAGGTTCATCTTGGACTCTACAGCTGGATAACATTAAAGTTGTTGTTGGAGAGAACAAGGTTCATCTTGGACTCTATAGCTGGATAACATTAAAGTTGTTGTTGTTTGTTTCTGTTTAAGGGAAAAAAAACGACAACGTTACCATTGCCCGGAATTTAAGTAAATTAATATTTATTACGCTTCATGAGTAGAACTTGAGTTGGCCTTTGATTCTCTAGCCTTTTTATCGCTACATTAAAAACAAGATCATTGTGCAAGTCAGGCAGAATTTATTTGCCCAGTTCTAAAATTACAAGAAACGCCGAACTTAAATAACAAGAAAAAGCCCCTAGTTAGCAAGAGAGTTCATTTTTCAGTGAAAATACGGCGTCTCCGCCAGCCCGCACCAGTGCGGGATGAGCGTTAGAAGAGCGTATTTTACTGCCTAAACCAGTGCGGAAGCAGCGTTGGAAGAGCGTTTTTTACAGCCCAAACCAGTGGGAGAGCAGCGTCAGAAAAAAAGTTTTTTCGAGCCTACACCTGAGAGTGATATCTGTGGATATTTTCCATCCTCATGATATCACAGGACACGTCTCATTCGCCTCCAATCCTCCCTGCTAGTCGCAGGGTGTGGTTGGATGGCGTAAGGTAACTCCAGGTCATCCTAGAATCCTTCCTAACAAGGAAGTTATTCGGCTGACAACTGGAGACACCTGAGGCGTGAGCAAGTAACATGTATCAAATTATATAATACAATTGAATTGTAGATTTTGATATTTTCTAAAATAAAATAAATATTAAAACAAATTTAAAAGAGCCCACACCAGTGCGGGAGGAGCGTTAGAAGAGGGTCTCATACAGCCCGAAACAGTGCGGGAGCAGCGTCAGAAAAAAATGTTTTTTAGAGCCCACAAGAGTGCGAGAGGAGCGATGATAGGCCCTAGAGGACATGAGCAAGATATAGAAATAATATCTTCGCTGGAAGGAAACAGCTGTGTAGGATCTGTTAGACTGGAGGTCCATTCAAACCAATTATTGTTGAAGGAAAATTCTACTCGTAATACAGACGAACAGAGAAATACAAAAATTCAATAAACTATAACTTGCTTTAGCGTTTCATAGGAGCATAAAAAATATCAATGCTTGTTATTTTTAAAAAAAATTGTATTACTATTTCTTCCGCTCTTTGGTTTTGTACATTGCTATATCATCTCAATCGAAAATACATTTATTAACTTTGTTAAGTCGAGAGTAATTTGAACTTTGCCAAGAAGGATAAAAACCAATCTTGTTGAATCACAGAAAGCTAACAAGGGGGGGGGGACTTGCACCCCCGCTCTTATCCCAAAGAATTTACCATCAAAAGATTGAAGCTTTTCAAAACCAACTTCTACCAATGGTAATAAACGAAAATAAGTTTTAATTGGCTGACAGCCTTATTCAAATTCATTGAAATATCCTAAAACTTTTTCAATTGCCCATTGGCAGGCTTTTTAAGATTAAATAATTTCCAAGAGCAAGAAGATTAACAGGAACTGCGTCATCTTAGTGCCTTCTTAACATATACGAGACAGACACTCTAATTACGGAAATATTTCAAGAAATACGGCTGCTACAAACTCATAGCATGCAAGTCGTAGTTGGATGGATACCCGGACACATGAAAATGTCAGTGAACACAGAAGCCGACAAGTAGGCATAACAAGTAACACAAAAATAAATAGTGGACGTGGAAGACTTCACGCTACAAGATGTATGCACTCACATAAAAACAATTACAAAACTGGCAAGACATTTGGACGTAAAAACAACAGACAAAGAGAAATAAAGAAAATCGTATGTGTTTGGTCCTCAAACAATAAACCGAAGATAAGATAAGAGGTAGTCATTACTTGATTGCGAATCGGGCATTCGTTCCTGACGCATCCCCATTAATGACGGACCAACTTGTACCATTTACCACCTCAATCACCTAGTATATATATATATATATATATATATATATATATATATATATATATATATATATATATATATATATATACTAGCTTTATCCGGCGTGCCATGCTACTCTTACTTTCTGCGTCTAGAAAAGCAAAACTAAATTAGAAACTAAACAAGTAATATTAAAAACTAATAACGAAAATCTCTAACTGTTCGGGTTCAAAGTTTCGAACCCGTGACCTCCGAACTGTGAGTCCTAGACGACATTGACTTAGCCTCCAAATTTCCCTGTAACAAGATCTACCTGTGTGCCAAGTTGGATCAAAATCAGTCAAACTGTGTGGATATGTATAAGGAACAAACAGATAATAGACAGGCAGACAGGTGATTTTATATATATATATATATATATATATATATATATATATATATATACATATACATATATATATATATATATATATATATATATATATATATATATATATATATCCACCATATGAATTGAAATTTTTCATAAGTTTTTTGATGAGTGCTAATTGAACAGGTAATTTCTTCTAAACAGTATAAAATCAATATTTACCATCGTTATTGATATAATAACACACATTTCATCATGAGATTAAGTATCTCTAAGATTTGTGATATTGAAGATTGAGTAAGGAGACTTTATCAACATTTTCCAACACTAATCTTCATGATGATACGATGATTCACCTCCATTGTCTGCTGTAGTATTGTATTCCTTATCCTAACATCCAGCTTTCTTTTGCGTCATACAGCTGGAGATAAAGCTCATAGGTTTATTACTCAATTTGATACGATTAATTCCCGTCAAATTTATATCTACTTGGGCTTTATTTCAATATTCATGGAACCGACTGACAGAAAATTATTTTAGAGTTTAGTAGAATGCCTCTTTGTAAATGTTTATACCATTATCAACAAGAATTTACAATATAACACAGACGGACATGACTTTGGTTTTGACCAATACTCCATCCTTTCGATTGAATCCAAGGAAGATAAACGCCTCCTTTCCGAATCAATATTTATCCACCTAGAAAATAACCCAGTTAATGACAAAATTGACAAAGAAGTCATCTCCTCTACCTTCTCCAACATCTTCCATTTATTAAAAACTCCATCCTAATCCCCTAAACCGCCTGCAATATAGCCCTTCATACCTGCCTCCTTTTCCATTAACACAACATTTTATGACTTTATGACACCTTACTGTACTACGCCGCTTCCTCCGCTCTTTCTTTCATCTTCTATGTTCTCTGTCCATTGGGTGGTCCAGAACCCCCCCCCCCCCACCAACTCCTTTCTTCCTATGTTTTCCTGTATTAACTGTCAGAAATGATCCCGCATTTGTGAGGAATAGTTCTCTATCTTCCCATCGGTAAGCCCATATTGTTATTTTTATATCTAATCTGTTATTCTTATATCTGTTCTCCTAATAATCCAAACACTTCTAGAGCACATTGTTCTTCTATATATTATGTTCTAGTATTTTATGTTTTTGTCTTTTTCCATATATGTATGTATGTATATATGAATGTGTATTTGTGTATGTAGGCATATATATATATATATATATATATATATATATATATATATATATTTCAGTATTACATCCGTCCTACTTGTTTTTTACAGCCCTGATGAAGGCTTGAAGTTCATGCCGAAACGTCGGCAAAATAAAACCATTTTCACGATAAAATGTAGTTTTATTAAGTAGCAGTGACCGAACCCCGAAAATCCCTACCTTGCATCATCTACGGTCAACCATCTCCTCTCAATGTTAGCAGTGACCGAACCCCGACAATCCCTACCTTGCATCATCTACGGTTAACCATCTCCTCTCAATGTTAGCAGTGACCGAACCCCGACAATCCCTACCTTGCATCATCTACGGTCAACGATCTCCTCTCAATGTTAGCAGTGACCGAACCCCGACAATCCCTACCTTGCATCATCTACGGTCAACGATCTCCTCTCAATGTTAGCAGTGACCGAACCCCGACAATCCCTACCTTGCTTCATCTACGGTCAACGATCTCCTCTCAATGTTAGCAGTGACAGAACCCCGACAATCCCTACCTTGCATCATCTACGGTCAACGATCTCCTCTCAATGTTAGCAGTGACCGAACCCCGACAATCCCTACCTTGCTTCATCTACGGTCAACGATCTCCTCTCAATGTTAGCAGTGACCGAACCCCGACAATCCCTACCTTGCATCATCTACGGTTAACCATCTCCTCTCAATGTTAGCAGTGACCGAACCCCGACAATCCCTACCTTGCATCATCTACGGTCAACGATCTCCTCTCAATGTTAGCAGTGACCTAACCCCGACAATCCCTATCTTGCATCATCTACGGTCAACGATCTCCTCTCAATGTTAGCAGTGACCGAACCCCGACAATCCCTACCTTGCTTCATCTACGGTCAACCATCTCCTCTCAATGTTAGCAGTGACAGAACCCCGACAATCCCTATCTTGCATCATCTACGGTCAACGATCTCCTCTCAATGTTAGCAGTGACCGAACCCCGACAATCCCTACCTTGCTTCATCTACGGTCAACCATCTCCTCTCAATGTTAGCAGTGACAGAACCCCGACAATCCCTACCTTGCTTCATCTACGGTCAACCATCTCCTCTCAATGTTAGCAGTGACAGAACCCCGACAATCCCTACCTTGCATCATCTACGGTCAACGATCTCCTCTCAATGTTAGCAGTGACCGAACCCCGACAATCCCTACCTTGCTTGATTTTAATAAGTTAAGTTTAAAATTTGGTAAAAAATATATTGTGTGATCTGAATGGTAAAGTTTTTTTTGTCAGCAGAATCCGTGAAAACAGTTTTTTTTAGCGAAATTCACGGGAAAAAAAATTGTAACGCTATAATACTGTACTAATTTCGTATCCATGTTTCTATTTATGCAGCTCCTGCGTGATGTAATCGGCAGTGAATCCGTACCTCAACCTCAATAAAGAAATTTTAGTAGCAAATAATTAGGAATAAGTAGAATTAATTCGTTCTAAGGTAAATAGCAAAAAAAAAAAAGTTTCTTAAAAATTAAGACAAACAAATTACTTCGTAATTTATATTTTTTTAAATTATTGAATACCTGATAGGAAATAATTTTTACATAAAAATGTGCTCTATAAAGATTGTTCGGAAAATGTTTATAATAATATTTTGTGACAAAAAAAATCCAGTTTAATTTTAACATTTAAAAAGAAAAAAAAAGAAAAAAAAAAGATTTTGAATTGTGAGAGTAAAAAAATGGATATATTTTTAATGAATTTTAAGGGATAAAATATAGAGTTCATAAATTGAATAATTAAAATAAAATAATAACTTATCACGAGAGCTTCTATAAATGTATTTTATCCTCACAATAAATAAATAAATTATTCGGTTAGAACCTTTTGTTTATTTCAAGTTATTTGTCAGTGAATCAAATTTTCTATTCATTATGGCACAAATATTGTTTTTAAATAATGTTTAAATCGGCCATTAGCCGTTGACGGTGATACATCTCTATTTAGTGCTCTATTTTGTAATCAACATTTACTTGGTTCTACTAGGAATTCCAGCACAAAAAGTGGTAGAATTAGTGTAGTGATAGTGGAGCACGTGTGTGTGCATTTTCGAGAAATTTCATCAAACCAGTGACCGGCAAAGTGTGAGTTTATTTTATTCACCTATTAGACATTTAACCCTTGCCTCTAGCGTCGCCTAGTGGTGGGGGGCCGGCCATACCTCCTTCTTCCTGTCTCACTCAGCTGGTGATTGCCTTTTAAATCTACGTCGATTATCTTTTCAGCTCCTTCACCAGGTCAGCTAAGATTACAATTATATTCTATATATTTTTGTTCTTTTTTTTTTTTTTTATGCATTAAAATATGGACCAAGAAGCGTTAAATGAAAACTTATTCCCTGAAACCCCTGCTATGGAAGAATCCTCTCTCGCGAGTAGCCTGGAACTCACAACACAAGACGAATCTGAGTCAAATCTAGAACACGGAGATTCTGGGAGAAGTAAACGAAAAAGAAAACTTACGAAGACCAAGTCTCCCCCAAACAGATCGTCCAAAATTGAAGAAGACAAATATTTTCTCAGACCAAGAGGGAAAAAATCACTTCTCACAAACCTCAGCCAAGAAAATACAAATACTTTCAACAAAAGTGCATCTACCTCACAGACAAAACAATCAAACAAGGGGGACAATAAACTAAAAGAAAAATCAAATCAGTATACGAATCCACCACATGATAAGCCACCGCCTATATTCGTTCGAAATATTACGGATTTCAAAACATTTTGCCATAAATTGAAAATAATCGCTGCTAATAAATTTTCCTGCAAAACGAGATTCAACGATACAGCTATATATCCCACAGATAGCAATGCTTATAGGGAAATCATTCAATATCTCAATAAAATTGAAGCAGATTTTCATTGCTATCAACTGAAGGAAGATAAAACATTCAGAGTAGTTATACGGAATCTACACCCTTCAACACCTGCTGATGACATCATCGATGAACTAAAAGACAAAGGTTACAACGTGAAACAAGTTCACAATGTAAAACACCCTGCCACCAAAACTCCATTCCCACTGTTTTTCGTTGATCTAGCTAAAGAAGAAAAGAGCAGAGAGATATTTAAAGAAAGGTTTCTCCTTTATACTCAAATAAAAGTTGAGGAGCCACGACAACGCCGAAATGAGATCCCACAGTGCTTCAAATGCTTAGAATATGGACATACTCACAACTATTGCTATCATGCACCAAAGTGTGTTAAGTGCGGAAAAGAACACATGTCCCAAAATTGTACCCTGCCAAACGATGCAAAAGCCAAGTGTGCAAACTGCCAGGAAGAGCATCCCGCCACCTACCGCGGGTGTAAAATATATAAATCCATCCAAAGCTTTCGCAACCTCCGCCTCAGACAACCAACTGCTGCTCTACAAGAGAAATCTTCCCATCAACCCCAAGCAGCACAGAACATCGCACGGAAGGAATACAAGGCTATCAACCCAGGACTCACATACTCCTCAGCCACCAGACAACAGGAAGCCTCCACATCTCATGTAAGTCCCATTGTAGCCCAAAAACCTCCAACTGCCCAAGAAACTCAAGCTATTCCTCAACCTCTTCCACAGAGACCTCTTCCTTCCAGAAAAGGTCTGCCTACCAATAATCCTGAACCTCTTCAACACGCCCAACCCTTTGATCCCAACGCCCTCTTCCAATCCTTCTTCGATAGACTCGAATCCCTTATTACACCTTTAATTTCCCTACTGACTACCTTTATGCAACAATGTCTTCCTAAACTCCTAAAATGATTTCTTCAACCTGTCAAACCCTCTCCATCCTCCTCTGGAATTCTAATGGCTTACTATCCCGAAAACATGAACTAGAACTTCTACTAACTGACAAACATATTGACATAGTACTATTAACAGAAACACCTATGTCCACAACACACATATACCACACCAGGATACAGGACCTATAGGACAGATCATCCAGACATGACAGGACACGGTGGAACAGCTATTCTAATAAAATCCTCGTTATCCCACCACCTTCACTTGACCCTTTCAAGTGAATCATACCAACTTTCCTCCGTATCAGTCAAAATGCACCCTCATCCAATTATCTTTGCTTCCGTCTATTGCCCTCCTAGTAAAACAATTTATCATCCAGATTTCCTCACCATTTTCCGTTCCTTAGGCCCTCACTTCGTCGCAGGGGGAGACTACAATGCGAAGCATATTCAATGGGGAAGCAGAACTACCAACTCCAGAGGTCGCGTGCTAAACGATGTCATACACTCCGAAAACTACCTTTTTCTTTCCCAACCTAATCCTACCTACTGGCCTTCCGACCTAAACAGAATCCCCGATATTGTTGACTTCTTCGTCTCTTCTGGCCTAGGAGGCATTTACTCTTCGGTGAAGACTCTTGATGACCTTTCCTCTGATAACTCTCCTCTCCTTCTTACCCTTAGTTCCTCTCCGATCCCCCTTCCTCCTAAACCTACTCTTACCCCTGGACCTGTGGACTGGCCATTGTTTCAATCAACAGTTGACTGTTTCATTGATCTGAAAGCAGCACTGAAAACACAACAGGACGTGGATAGAGCTGCAGAAATAGTTACACAGGCCATACAATTCAGCATGAAAGTCGCAAGCAAGCAACATAAGCCAATGCCCTCTCCTCAACATTCAAAACTCCCTCCTCAAATCCTTGAACTCTTGTCAGCAAAACGCAGAGCACGAACCCAATGGCAGAGATCCCGATACCCTTCCGACAAAACCTTATTCAACAACCTGACGAGACGGCTAAAAGACGAACTTAAAAAATTTCGAACTGACAATTACGATACTTACCTTTCCTCCCTCTCCACCAGTGACAACTCCCTATGGGAAGCAACAAAGCACATCTTAAAATTCCAACCGACCTGATCTCCTTTACGCCAAGAGAATGGTTCCTGGGCACGAAGTGACGAAGAAAAGGCAAAATTATTTGCCGACCATCTCCAATCCGTATTCACTCCAAATCCTGAAACTGATCCCGCATTCACTACTGAAATCCTGAACTCTCTTGATGAACCTCTTCCTCTTTCGGAACGACCTAAATCCATCAGTCCTGCAGATGTAAAGTATACAATTCACCATCTCCCTCTTAAAAAATCTCCTGGTCCTGATCTAATAACTGCTAATATCCTTCGACACCTGCCACACAAAACCCTGATGTTCCTTACCCTAATATTTAATAGCATCCTTCGTACTACTCGATATCCCTCATCCTGGAAACATTCCGAAGTAATCCTTACTCCAAAACCCCTTAAATCTCCAATACTTGCCAGCTCCTATCGCCCTATTAGCCTACTCCCAATAATTTCAAAAGTATTTGAAAAACTCCTGTACAGAAGACTCCTACCCATAGTAAACTCAAATGATAAAATCCCTGATCACCAGTTTGGCTTCCGCACCCAGCATTCCACTACCCAACAAGTCTTCCGTGTAGTTGACACCATTTCATCCACTCTTGAGCAAAAAGGTTTTTGTTCCGGTGTCTTTCTTGACGTGGCACAGGCCTTTGATCGAGTGTGGCATCCCGGACTCCTTTACAAACTCAAAACATTCCTTCCTTTCCATTTCTATCATATCCTACAATCATACCTTGAAAATCGTACATTCCATATCAAATACGGCTCTTCAATTTCCTCTCCTCGAACCATTAAAGCAGGTGTTCCCCAAGGCAGCATTCTAGCTCCTCTCCTTTATTCTATATTTACGTCAGATATCCCAACAACCCCAAATATCGTCACTTGTACATTTGCCGATGACACTGCATTCCTTATATCCTCTCCCGACCCTAAATTGGCATCCGAAAAACTTCAAAACTACCTTAATGACGTCGAGAAATGGGTCAACAAATGGAGGATTCAAATGAACCCAGAGAAATGTACGCATGTAACTTTCGCCCTGCGACGAGCTGAGTGCCCTCCTGTAAAAATCCACAATATCCCAATACCCCAATCTAACGAGGTTCGATATTTAGGATTCCACCTCGACAAGCGACTTACCTGGAAAACACACATAAAACACAAGAGACAAGAACTGAACAAACGCTTCGGACTTCTCCGTCGACTAATTGGACAAAAATCAAAACTAGACACAAAAAACAAACTGACAATATACAAGACCATAATAAGAGCGATATGGACATACGGCATAGAACTTTGGGGATCAGCTAAGCCATCAAATATAAAAATTATCCAACGTTTCCAGTCCAAAGTCCTTGGTAAAATCCTCAACGCTCCTTTCTACGTTTCAAACCTAACCATCCATCGAGACACTGAAATACCCTTTGTCTATGATTTAGCCAAATCCCGATTCCTGACCTTTTTCTCAAAACTCCCAGCCCATCCCAATCCTCTTGGCAGATCCCTTTCTTCCAATGTTATCCCAGATAATCCTCCTCGACGCCTTCGCCGCCATTGGCCACGAGACAATTTACTACTGGTTAATTAGCCTGTCTTATAAAATAATGTAAATAGTGTAAATATTGTAAATAATTTATATATTTTAAAAAAGAGACCAATTTTTAATTAAAATAAGAAATACCATAACATTCATTGGGAGTGGCAGTAATGTCTGCCTTCTCCTCTCATCTCATTCACTGTGTTTTATGTATATTTTGAACATATTTACTTATTGTACATAACTGTACAGATTGTAAATTACCAATAAAGATCAATTTTTTTTACACAAAAAAAAAATAAAAAAATAAAAAAAAAAATAATGTTTAAAAGTTAAAATAATATAAAATTTTTATAATAAAAACATTTTGGAATAACATTATGTAAATAATTTTTATTTTTAAGTTTTTAAAATAATAGTTATTAGAAAATTATTTTGAAAAAATAATAAAATATATCAATTATGATGAAATTTTTATTTCCCAATAATAAAAATTAACAAAAAAGGAAAACTCATATGAAATAAAAATTAATATTTATTTTCGGCCCCTGGTAAATATCCATTACCCTTTACCCATATTTAGGATTGGTAACTTCTCTATATGACGTCATGTAGATTTCCCTGCGATATTTTCACTAGATTATCCAGCCTTAACTACAACATCTGAATATATTTCCATACATTTCCACGGGAAGGCTTCTCCTCTATATATCTCTCAGCCATAATTACATATTTATTTAGAAATAAAAATTGGATTTTCTCTAGACCTAATGTTATTCAAAGTTCAATTTATTCAACACGCAAAGGTCATGGAATATTGTAAGAGCGAGCATTTTTTTAATATATATTTCATTTATGATATTATTCTTCCTTGAATAAATGTTTTGCACCGGGATATTTATAGTCCGAGAGCTGGCAACGCACTTTTCATGAAGTGTTTTATGCATCTTGAAGTTTTGCTATGATGTACATCTTGGATATATAAGAAGGTATATATGTGTTTCCTGGACATACCTTGGAACACCAGGTACTGCACACAGGGGAAAGGTACAAAAAAATATTTCCCAAAAATAGAGTTTTATTCAGAAGTATATTTGTCTGTTCGCTCATTTCTGGCTTCCCTAATGGTCCGATTGTGATGAAATTTGGTACAAAAATCCGTCGTCCAATTTGAAAGGTCAAGTTCGTTAACCAGCAGAATCCGCCCACTGGAAGATGGCGTTTGGGGCGAAATTCGCGCAAAAAAAATCGTAACGCTTACGTTTTTTTAGCGCGGTTCCTCCCTCCCCCATAGGGAGGAACCCCGCTTATAAGGTGGATACAATGAAACAATCCGAAAGTGCCGACTAGAAAATTTCGCGTTTCAGAACCCCTAGAAACCGAAAATAACGGTGGTTCAAATTTGTATATATATGTATATGTATATATTTATTTATATATATATATATTTGTCTGTTCGCTCATTTCTGGCTTCCCTAATGGTCCGATTGTGATGAAATTTGGTACAAAAATCCGTCGTCCAATTTGAAAGGTCAAGTTCGTTAACCAGCAGAATCCGCCCACTGGAAGATGGCGTTTGGGGCGAAATTCGCGCAAAAAAAATCGTAACGCTTACGTTTTTTTAGCGCGGTTCCTCCCTCCCCCATAGGGAGGAACCCCGCTTATAAGGTTGATTCAATGAAACAATCCGAAAGTGCCGACTAGAAAATTTCGCGTTTCAGAACCCCTAGAAACCGAAAATAACGGTGGTTCAAATTTGTATATATATATATATATATATATATATATATATATATATATATATATATGTATATATTTATTTATATATATATATATATATTTGTCTGTTCGCTCATTTCTGGCTTCCCTAATGGTCCGATTGTGATGAAATTTGGTACAAAAATCCGTCGTCCAATTTGAAAGGTCAAGTTCGTTAACCAGCAGAATCCGCCCACTGGAAGATGGCGTTTGGGGCGAAATTCGCGCAAAAAAAATCGTAACGCTTACGTTTTTTTAGCGCGGTTCCTCCCTCCCCCATAGGGAGGAACCCCGCTTATAAGGTTGATACAATGAAACAATCCGAAAGTGCCGACTAGAAAATTTCGCGTTTCAGAACCCCTAGAAACCGAAAATAACGGTGGTTCAAATTTGTATATATATATATATATATATATGTATATATATATATATGTATATATTTATTTATATATATATATATATTTGTCTGTTCGCTCATTTCTGGCTTCCCTAATGGTCCGATTGTGATGAAATTTGGTACAAAAATCCGTCGTCCAATTTGAAAGGCCAAGTTCGTTAACCAGCAGAATCCGCCCACTGGAAGATGGCGTTTGGGGCGAAATTCGCACAAAAAAAATCGTAACGCTTACGTTTTTGACTTCATAAGCTTGTAAGTACTCGTTTTATAGGCTTCTTGGGCTAGGAAAACGAATGAAACCATTTCCAAGGCGATAGCTTTAACCGTTTTCGAGAAAATTAGAAAAATAGTTTTCGAATACCGTTTTTGGTTTGGGTACTTAGAATCATAGGATTCAGTTGAAACATTTTCTACATGTTCTACTTTCATTAAAACTAATATGTTGAAATTTTGGTTACGTTTGGAGTTAAGGAAGGATTAAAATAAAATATTTTATTAACAGACATGAAAAGTTTTGGTAACTTCGTGTACCTTCCCTAATATCTCGAAAACTGTTTGAAATATTGGCAAACGGAGGGTTACCATGCGAAAGCTTACTAAATGTTCTACAAAAAAGATTCTGAAACAATTTTTGATTAGGCGATGTCAATCGGAGAAATACGTGCTTAAACTTTGAAGTAATTGATTTCGTTTATTTGAACGGTTCTTCTTTTTTGTTTTTATTCCTTGTTATTTTGTCATTTCTTATAGTAGGATAATGTATTTGACAATAAAACAGATTAATAAAAATAAGAAAAACAATTCATTGCTAGAAATATATCAGGCTGTACCGTATGAAATGTCAGTTATGGATTTGCCGATTTCCTTCAAATGTCTTGAAGCTGTCGAGGCTCCTACTCCGAGTTCTTTGGCATGTTCCCTAGTGTTTGTAATTGCTTACAGTAGTCAAATGTATTTGTCAATAAAACAGGATGCGTATAATTAGAAACAATATTCAACTTCACACAGGTTAGATACTATGAGGGAATAGAGAGTCCGTTCACTGCCTGTGGGTCCACAAAAAATGTACCTGCTACGAGTTAATCCTCAAGAGTTGTAAATATACCCCAGGTATCTGCCGACACAAATACAAAGCCTAGCTTGGTTTTGGTACTTACAATCATGGGATTCAGTTAAAACATTTTTTGCATGTTTGAATTTCATCAAAACTAACATTTTAAACTTTTGGTTACGTTTGGAGTTGGGGAAGGGTTAGAATAAAATATTTTATGAACAGACATGAAAAGTTTTGGGAACTTCGTTTACTTTCATCAATATCTCGAACGCGGTTGGGAAATTATGATCAGTGGATAGAAACTATTTGAAAGCTTTCTAAATTCTCTACAAGAAAGATTCTGAAACAATTTTTGATTAGGTGATATCGATCGAAGAAATAAGTGCTTAAAACTTCAAATACGTCTGTTTAGCTCTTATGAACGGTTTTTGGTCGTTCTTTTTGTAATTATTGTCTCTTTCCCTTAGTTTTTTATTGCTATTTATTTTTGTAATTTTTTATGTTACGAAAATGTATTTGTGTGTAAAACAGGATAGGTAAAATGAGACCCATTTTCTGTTGCTAAAAATAATGAAAAGTTTTGAAATAATATATAAAATAATGAAATGAAGTATCGGTAGAAGAGGATTCTAGGGTCTTGCGGACCTGACCCCAGGTATAGCCATAAAACCCTTTGAACAAAGGCGAGGAAAATATTATCTGTTTCTATTCTAAGCTTTTCAAATGACAATAGGGATATGAACAGGAACCGCGCTAAGATGATGCAGTTCCTGCGAGTCGGGCTTTTTTTTTTTTTTAATATTATCATTTTAACCCCCTTAAAAGTGCCTGCCTTATTTATTATTAATTTGACAATTGCCTTAAATTTCCATTTTTTTCATTAATAATAGTTGGCTTCTGAATAAAACTCTACTTTTGGGCAATATTGTTTTCCACCTTTCCCCTATGCGCAGTACCTGATGTTCCACGATAAGACTAGCCAGCGATACATACCTTCTTATCTACCCAAGAGGTATATTATAGCAGTGCCTGATGTTCCACGGTAAGACTAGCCAGCGATACATACCTTCTTATCTACCCAAGAGGTATATTATAGCAGTACCTGATGTTCCACGATAAGACTAGCCAGCGATACATACCTTCTTATCTACCCAAGAGGTATATTATAGCAGTACCTGGTGTTCCACGGTAAGTCTAGCCAGCGATACATACCTTCTTATCTACCCAAGAGGTATATTATAGCAGTACCCGGTGTTCCACGGTAAGTCTAGCCAGCGATACATACCTTCTTATCTACCCAAGAGGTATATTATAGCAGTACCTGATGTTCCACGATAAGACTAGCCAGCGATACATACCTTCTTATCTACCCAAGAGGTATATTATAGCAGTACCTGGTGTTCCACGGTAAGTCTAGCCAGCGATACATACCTTCTTATCTACCCAAGAGGTATATTATAGCAGTACCCGGTGTTCCACGGTAAGTCTAGCCAGCGATACATACCTTCTTATCTACCCAAGAGGTATATTATAGCAGTACCCGGTGTTCCACGGTAAGTCTAGCCAGCGATACATACCTTCTTATCTACCCAAGAGGTATATTATAGCAGTACCTGATGTTCCACGATAAGACTAGCCAGCGATACATACCTTCTTATCTACCCAAGAGGTATATTATAGCAGTACCTGATGTTCCACGGTAAGTCTAGCCAGCGATACATACCTTCTTATCTACCCAAGAGGTATATTATAGCAGTACCTGATGTTCCACGGTAAGTCTAGCCAGCGATACATACCTTCTTATCTACCCAAGAGGTATATTATAGCAGTACCTGATGTTCCACGGTAAGTCTAGCCAGCGATACATACCTTCTTATCTACCCAAGAGGTATATTATAGCAGTACCTGGTGTTCCACGGTAAGTCTAGCCAGCGATACATACCTTCTTATCTACCCAAGAGGTATATTATAGCAGTACCTGGTGTTCCACGGTAAGACTAGCCAGCGATACATACCTTCTTATCTACCCAAGAGGTATATTATAGCAGTACCTGATGTTCCACGGTAAGTCTAGCCAGCGATACATACCTTCTTATCTACCCAAGAGGTATATTATAGCAGTACCTGATGTTCCACGGTAAGTCTAGCCAGCGATACATACCTTCTTATCTACCCAAGAGGTATATTATAGCAGTACCTGGTGTTCCACGGTAAGTCTAGCCAGCGATACATACCTTCTTATCTACCCAAGAGGTATATTATAGCAGTACCTGGTGTTCCACGGTAAGTCTAGCCAGCGATACATACCTTCTTATCTACCCAAGAGGTATATTATAGCAGTACCTGGTGTTCCACGGTAAGTCTAGCCAGCGATACATACCTTCTTATCTACCCAAGAGGTATATTATAGCAGTACCTGATGTTCCACGGTAAGTCTAGCCAGCGATACATACCTTCTTATCTACCCAAGAGGTATATTATAGCAGTACCTGGTGTTCCACGGTAAGTCTAGCCAGCGATACATACCTTCTTATCTACCCAAGAGGTATATTATAGCAGTACCTGGTGTTCCACGGTAAGTCTAGCCAGCGATACATACCTTCTTATCTACCCAAGAGGTATATTATAGCAGTACCTGGTGTTCCACGGTAAGTCTAGCCAGCGATACATACCTTCTTATCTACCCAAGAGGTATATTATAGCAGTACCTGGTGTTCCACGGTAAGTCTAGCCAGCGATACATACCTTCTTATCTACCCAAGAGGTATATTATAGCAGTACCTGATGTTCCACGGTAAGTCTAGCCAGCGATACATACCTTCTTATCTACCCAAGAGGTATATTATAGCAGTACCTGGTGTTCCACGGTAAGTCTAGCCAGCGATACATACCTTCTTATCTACCCAAGAGGTATATTATAGCAGTACCTGGTGTTCCACGGTAAGTCTAGCCAGCGATACATACCTTCTTATCTACCCAAGAGGTATATTATAGCAGTACCTGATGTTCCACGGTAAGTCTAGCCAGCGATACATACCTTCTTATCTACCCAAGAGGTATATTATAGCAGTACCTGATGTTCCACGGTAAGTCTAGCCAGCGATACATACCTTCTTATCTACCCAAGAGGTATATTATAGCAGTACCTGGTGTTCCACGATAAGACTAGCCAGCGATACATACCTTCTTATCTACCCAAGAGGTATATTATAGCAGTACCTGGTGTTCCACGGTAAGTCTAGCCAGCGATACATACCTTCTTATCTACCCAAGAGGTATATTATAGCAGTACCTGGTGTTCCACGGTAAGTCTAGCCAGCGATACATACCTTCTTATCTACCCAAGAGGTATATTATAGCAGTACCTGGTGTTCCACGGTAAGTCTAGCCAGCGATACATACCTTCTTATCTACCCAAGAGGTATATTATAGCAGTACCTGGTGTTCCACGGTAAGACTAGCCAGCGATACATACCTTCTTATCTACCCAAGAGGTATATTATAGCAGTACCTGGTGTTCCACGGTAAGTCTAGCCAGCGATACATACCTTCTTATCTACCCAAGAGGTATATTATAGCAGTACCTGGTGTTCCACGGTAAGTCTAGCCAGCGATACATACCTTCTTATCTACCCAAGAGGTATATTATAGCAGTACCTGGTGTTCCACGGTAAGTCTAGCCAGCGATACATACCTTCTTATCTACCCAAGAGGTATATTATAGCAGTACCTGATGTTCCACGGTAAGACTAGCCAGCGATACATACCTTCTTATCTACCCAAGAGGTATATTATAGCAGTACCTGGTGTTCCACGGTAAGTCTAGCCAGCGATACATACCTTCTTATCTACCCAAGAGGTATATTATAGCAGTACCTGGTGTTTCACGGTAAGTCTAGCCAGCGATACATACCTTCTTATCTACCCAAGAGGTATATTATAGCAGTACCTGGTGTTCCACGGTAAGTCTAGCCAGCGATACATACCTTCTTATCTACCCAAGAGGTATATTATAGCAGTACCTGGTGTTCCACGCTAAGTCTAGCCAGCGATACATACCTTCTTATCTACCCAAGAGGTATATTATAGCAGTACCTGGTGTTCCACGGTAAGTCTAGCCAGCGATACTTACCTTCTTATCTACCCAAGAGGTATATTATAGCAAAATTTCAAGGTGCATAAAACACTTCATGAAAAGTGCGTTACTACCTCGCGGGATATTTGTAGGTCGACAAACTCTGTAAACATGAAAAGTGGAGCAAGAAATTTAATTGTGCAATCTATATATATACTCGTATATATAAATCAGCTGTTTATCTGTCTATCTGTCTATCTGTTTGTTCCTTATACAAATCCATACCGTTAAACCCATTTTGACCAATCTTGGAACACAGGTAGGCCTTCATAAGGGGAGTGTCATAGGCTAGGTCAAAATCTTCTACCAGCTGTCTGTCTGTATGTTTGTTCCTTATACTAACCCACAGCGTTACACTGATTTTGAGCAAAGTTGGCACACAGGTAGGTCTTGATCCTGGGAGTGCACTAGACCAGGTCAAAATCATCTACCAGCTGACTGTAACAGTTCGAAGAACCTAAACTAAAAATACATTCCGAAAATTGTTAAGAAACTTTAAAAAAAAAAAAAAAAAAAAAAGAAAAAAAAAAGAAAAAAAAAAGAGACTTATCCTGAAAGAGCGGATAAAAAAAGTTTGGTTGAATGGCGTTTAGAACAATGGATACCAACTCTAGAGAAGATAGGAACATTTTCCAATATTGTTAAGATCTGTTGAGCGAGAGTATGACCACTCATTCCAAGCAGGAGTATATTGTTAAGATCTGTTGAGCGAGAGTATGACCACTCATTCCAAGCAGGAGTATATTGTTAAGATCTGTTGAGCGAGAGTATGACCACTCATTCCAAGCAGGAGTATATTGTTAAGATCTGTTGAGCGAGAGTATGACTACTCATTCCTGATACTTACCTTTCCTCCCTCTCCACCAGTGACAACTCCCTATGGGAAGCAACAAAGCACATCTTAAAATTCCAACCGACCTGATCTCCTTTACGCCAAGAGAATGGTTCCTGGGCACGAAGTGACGAAGAAAAGGCAAAATTATTTGCCGACCATCTCCAATCCGTATTCACTCCAAATCCTGAAACTGATCCCGCATTCACTACTGAAATCCTGAACTCTCTTGATGAACCTCTTCCTCTTTCGGAACGACCTAAATCCATCAGTCCTGCAGATGTAAAGTATACAATTCACCATCTCCCTCTTAAAAAATCTCCTGGTCCTGATCTAATAACTGCTAATATCCTTCGACACCTGCCACACAAAACCCTGATGTTCCTTACCCTAATATTTAATAGCATCCTTCGTACTACTCGATATCCCTCATCCTGGAAACATTCCGAAGTAATCCTTACTCCAAAACCCCTTAAATCTCCAATACTTGCCAGCTCCTATCGCCCTATTAGCCTACTCCCAATAATTTCAAAAGTATTTGAAAAACTCCTGTACAGAAGACTCCTACCCATAGTAAACTCAAATGATAAAATCCCTGATCACCAGTTTGGCTTCCGCACCCAGCATTCCACTACCCAACAAGTCTTCCGTGTATTTGACACCATTTCATCCACTCTTGAGCAAAAAGGTTTTTGTTCCGGTGTCTTTCTTGACGTGGCACAGGCCTTTGATCGAGTGTGGCATCCCGGACTCCTTTACAAACTCAAAACATTCCTTCCTTTCCATTTCTATCATATCCTACAATCATACCTTGAAAATCGTACATTCCATATCAAATACGGCTCTTCAATTTCCTCTCCTCGAACCATTAAAGCAGGTGTTCCCCAAGGCAGCATTCTAGCTCCTCTCCTTTATTCTATATTTACGTCAGATATCCCAACAACCCCAAATATCGTCACTTGTACATTTGCCGATGACACTGCATTCCTTATATCCTCTCCCGACCCTAAATTGGCATCCGAAAAACTTCAAAACTACCTTAATGACGTCGAGAAATGGGTCAACAAATGGAGGATTCAAATGAACCCAGAGAAATGTACGCATGTAACTTTCGCCCTGCGACGAGCTGAGTGCCCTCCTGTAAAAATCCACAATATCCCAATACCCCAATCTAACGAGGTTCGATATTTAGGATTCCACCTCGACAAGCGACTTACCTGGAAAACACACATAAAACACAAGAGACAAGAACTGAACAAACGCTTCGGACTTCTCCGTCGACTAATTGGACAAAAATCAAAACTAGACACAAAAAACAAACTGACAATATACAAGACCATAATAAGAGCGATATGGACATACGGCATAGAACTTTGGGGATCAGCTAAGCCATCAAATATAAAAATTATCCAACGTTTCCAGTCCAAAGTCCTTGGTAAAATCCTCAACGCTCCTTTCTACGTTTCAAACCTAACCATCCATCGAGACACTGAAATACCCTTTGTCTATGATTTAGCCAAATCCCGATTCCTGACCTTTTTCTCAAAACTCCCAGCCCATCCCAATCCTCTTGGCAGATCCCTTTCTTCCAATGTTATCCCAGATAATCCTCCTCGACGCCTTCGCCGCCATTGGCCACGAGACAATTTACTACTGGTTAATTAGCCTGTCTTATAAAATAATGTAAATAGTGTAAATATTGTAAATAATTTATATATTTTAAAAAAGAGACCAATTTTTAATTAAAATAAGAAATACCATAACATTCATTGGGAGTGGCAGTAATGTCTGCCTTCTCCTCTCATCTCATTCACTGTGTTTTATGTATATTTTGAACATATTTACTTATTGTACATAACTGTACAGATTGTAAATTACCAATAAAGATCAATTTTTTTTACACAAAAAAAAAATAAAAAAATAAAAAAAAAAATAATGTTTAAAAGTTAAAATAATATAAAATTTTTATAATAAAAACATTTTGGAATAACATTATGTAAATAATTTTTATTTTTAAGTTTTTAAAATAATAGTTATTAGAAAATTATTTTGAAAAAATAATAAAATATATCAATTATGATGAAATTTTTATTTCCCAATAATAAAAATTAACAAAAAAGGAAAACTCATATGAAATAAAAATTAATATTTATTTTCGGCCCCTGGTAAATATCCATTACCCTTTACCCATATTTAGGATTGGTAACTTCTCTATATGACGTCATGTAGATTTCCCTGCGATATTTTCACTAGATTATCCAGCCTTAACTACAACATCTGAATATATTTCCATACATTTCCACGGGAAGGCTTCTCCTCTATATATCTCTCAGCCATAATTACATATTTATTTAGAAATAAAAATTGGATTTTCTCTAGACCTAATGTTATTCAAAGTTCAATTTATTCAACACGCAAAGGTCATGGAATATTGTAAGAGCGAGCATTTTTTTAATATATATTTCATTTATGATATTATTCTTCCTTGAATAAATGTTTTGCACCGGGATATTTATAGTCCGAGAGCTGGCAACGCACTTTTCATGAAGTGTTTTATGCATCTTGAAGTTTTGCTATGATGTACATCTTGGATATATAAGAAGGTATATATGTGTTTCCTGGACATACCTTGGAACACCAGGTACTGCACACAGGGGAAAGGTACAAAAAAATATTTCCCAAAAATAGAGTTTTATTCAGAAGTATATTTGTCTGTTCGCTCATTTCTGGCTTCCCTAATGGTCCGATTGTGATGAAATTTGGTACAAAAATCCGTCGTCCAATTTGAAAGGTCAAGTTCGTTAACCAGCAGAATCCGCCCACTGGAAGATGGCGTTTGGGGCGAAATTCGCGCAAAAAAAATCGTAACGCTTACGTTTTTTTAGCGCGGTTCCTCCCTCCCCCATAGGGAGGAACCCCGCTTATAAGGTGGATACAATGAAACAATCCGAAAGTGCCGACTAGAAAATTTCGCGTTTCAGAACCCCTAGAAACCGAAAATAACGGTGGTTCAAATTTGTATATATATGTATATGTATATATTTATTTATATATATATATATTTGTCTGTTCGCTCATTTCTGGCTTCCCTAATGGTCCGATTGTGATGAAATTTGGTACAAAAATCCGTCGTCCAATTTGAAAGGTCAAGTTCGTTAACCAGCAGAATCCGCCCACTGGAAGATGGCGTTTGGGGCGAAATTCGCGCAAAAAAAATCGTAACGCTTACGTTTTTTTAGCGCGGTTCCTCCCTCCCCCATAGGGAGGAACCCCGCTTATAAGGTTGATTCAATGAAACAATCCGAAAGTGCCGACTAGAAAATTTCGCGTTTCAGAACCCCTAGAAACCGAAAATAACGGTGGTTCAAATTTGTATATATATATATATATATATATATATATATATATATATATATATATATATATGTATATATTTATTTATATATATATATATATATTTGTCTGTTCGCTCATTTCTGGCTTCCCTAATGGTCCGATTGTGATGAAATTTGGTACAAAAATCCGTCGTCCAATTTGAAAGGCCAAGTTCGTTAACCAGCAGAATCCGCCCACTGGAAGATGGCGTTTGGGGCGAAATTCGCACAAAAAAAATCGTAACGCTTACGTTTTTGACTTCATAAGCTTGTAAGTACTCGTTTTATAGGCTTCTTGGGCTAGGAAAACGAATGAAACCATTTCCAAGGCGATAGCTTTAACCGTTTTCGAGAAAATTAGAAAAATAGTTTTCGAATACCGTTTTTGGTTTGGGTACTTAGAATCATAGGATTCAGTTGAAACATTTTCTACATGTTCTACTTTCATTAAAACTAATATGTTGAAATTTTGGTTACGTTTGGAGTTAAGGAAGGATTAAAATAAAATATTTTATTAACAGACATGAAAAGTTTTGGTAACTTCGTGTACCTTCCCTAATATCTCGAAAACTGTTTGAAATATTGGCAAACGGAGGGTTACCATGCGAAAGCTTACTAAATGTTCTACAAAAAAGATTCTGAAACAATTTTTGATTAGGCGATGTCAATCGGAGAAATACGTGCTTAAACTTTGAAGTAATTGATTTCGTTTATTTGAACGGTTCTTCTTTTTTGTTTTTATTCCTTGTTATTTTGTCATTTCTTATAGTAGGATAATGTATTTGACAATAAAACAGATTAATAAAAATAAGAAAAACAATTCATTGCTAGAAATATATCAGGCTGTACCGTATGAAATGTCAGTTATGGATTTGCCGATTTCCTTCAAATGTCTTGAAGCTGTCGAGGCTCCTACTCCGAGTTCTTTGGCATGTTCCCTAGTGTTTGTAATTGCTTACAGTAGTCAAATGTATTTGTCAATAAAACAGGATGCGTATAATTAGAAACAATATTCAACTTCACACAGGTTAGATACTATGAGGGAATAGAGAGTCCGTTCACTGCCTGTGGGTCCACAAAAAATGTACCTGCTACGAGTTAATCCTCAAGAGTTGTAAATATACCCCAGGTATCTGCCGACACAAATACAAAGCCTAGCTTGGTTTTGGTACTTACAATCATGGGATTCAGTTAAAACATTTTTTGCATGTTTGAATTTCATCAAAACTAACATTTTAAACTTTTGGTTACGTTTGGAGTGGGGGAAGGGTTAGAATAAAATATTTTATGAACAGACATGAAAAGTTTTGGGAACTTCGTTTACTTTCATCAATATCTCGAACGCGGTTGGGAAATTATGATCAGTGGATAGAAACTATTTGAAAGCTTTCTAAATTCTCTACAAGAAAGATTCTGAAACAATTTTTGATTAGGTGATCTCGATCGAAGAAATAAGTGCTTAAAACTTCAAATACGTCTGTTTAGCTCTTATGAACGGTTTTTGGTCGTTCTTTTTGTAATTATTGTCTCTTTCCCTTAGTTTTTTATTGCTATTTATTTTTGTAATTTTTTATGTTACGAAAATGTATTTGTGTGTAAAACAGGATAGGTAAAATGAGACCCATTTTCTGTTGCTAAAAATAATGAAAAGTTTTGGGCACTTCGTATACTTTCAATAATATCTCGAAAACGGTTGAAAATTAGGGAAGCGAAAGGTTACCATTCGAAAGCTTACTAAATGGTCTACAAGAAAGGTTCTAAAGAAAGTTTTGAATAAGCGAAGTAATGTCAGCTTTGGATTTGTCGATTTCCTTCAAATGTCAATCGGAGAAATAAGTGCCTAAACTTTTTGTCTGTTTTTATTCCTTGTTATTTTTTAATTGCTTAAAGTTTGATAATGTATTTGACAATAAAAAAGATTAAGTAAAATAAGAAAAACAATTCATTGTTAGAAACATAGCTTGCCAAGAGAAAGAGATTCGATGACGTCTTTTGAATATTTTCAATTGACTTTATTCTGTTGGTTTTTTATTTTATTTTTTAATTGATTTTATATGTAGAATTATAACTATAGTAAAAGAACACAGGAATATGTGAATAATTTTGATATTTTCCAATTCAGTGAAACGTATGAAATGAAGTATCGGTAGAAGAGGATTCTAGGGTCTTGCGGACCTGACCCCAGGTATAGCCATAAAACCCTTTGAACAAAGGCGAGGAAAATATTATCTGTTTCTATTCTAAGCTTTTCAAATGACAATAGGGATATGAACAGGAACCGCGCTAAGATGATGCAGTTCCTGCGAGTCGGACTTTTTTTTTTTTTTAATATTATCATTTTAACCCCCTTAAAAGTGCCTGCCTTATTTATTATTAATTTGACAATTGCCTTAAATTTCCATTTTTTTCATTAATAATAGTTGGCTTCTGAATAAAACTCTACTTTTGGGCAATATTGTTTTCCACCTTTCCCCTATGCGCAGTACCTGATGTTCCACGATAAGACTAGCCAGCGATACATACCTTCTTATCTACCCAAGAGGTATATTATAGCAGTACCTGGTGTTCCACGGTAAGTCTAGCCAGCGATACATACCTTCTTATCTACCCAAGAGGTATATTATAGCAGTACCTGATGTTCCACGATAAGACTAGCCAGCGATACATACCTTCTTATCTACCCAAGAGGTATATTATAGCAGTACCCGGTGTTCCACGGTAAGTCTAGCCAGCGATACATACCTTCTTATCTACCCAAGAGGTATATTATAGCAGTACCTGGTGTTCCACGGTAAGTCTAGCCAGCGATACATACCTTCTTATCTACCCAAGAGGTATATTATAGCAGTACCTGATGTTCCACGATAAGACTAGCCAGCGATACATACCTTCTTATCTACCCAAGAGGTATATTATAGCAGTACCTGGTGTTCCACGGTAAGTCTAGCCAGCGATACATACCTTCTTATCTACCCAAGAGGTATATTATAGCAGTACCCGGTGTTCCACGGTAAGTCTAGCCAGCGATACATACCTTCTTATCTACCCAAGAGGTATATTATAGCAGTACCTGGTGTTCCACGATAAGACTAGCCAGCGATACATACCTTCTTATCTACCCAAGAGGTATATTATAGCAGTACCTGGTGTTCCACGGTAAGTCTAGCCAGCGATACATACCTTCTTATCTACCCAAGAGGTATATTATAGCAGTACCTGATGTTCCACGGTAAGACTAGCCAGCGATACATACCTTCTTATCTACCCAAGAGGTATATTATAGCAGTACCCGGTGTTCCACGGTAAGACTAGCCAGCGATACATACCTTCTTATCTACCCAAGAGGTATATTATAGCAGTACCCGGTGTTCCACGGTAAGTCTAGCCAGCGATACATACCTTCTTATCTACCCAAGAGGTATATTATAGCAGTACCTGGTGTTCCACGGTAAGTCTAGCCAGCGATACTTACCTTCTTATCTACCCAAGAGGTATATTATAGCAGTACCTGGTGTTCCACGCTAAGTCTAGCCAGCAATACATACCTTCTTATCTACCCAAGAGGTATATTATAGCAGTACCCGGTGTTCCACGGTAAGTCTAGCCAGCGATACATACCTTCTTATCTACCCAAGAGGTATATTATAGCAGTACCCGGTGTTCCACGGTAAGTCCAGCCAGCGATACATACCTTCTTATCTACCCAAGAGGTATATTATAGCAGTACCTGGTGTTCCACGGTAAGACTAGCCAGCGATACATACCTTCTTATCTACCCAAGAGGTATATTATAGCAGTACCTGGTGTTCCACGGTAAGTCTAGCCAGCGATACATACCTTCTTATCTACCCAAGAGGTATATTATAGCAGTACCTGGTGTTCCACGGTAAGTCTAGCCAGCGATACATACCTTCTTATCTACCCAAGAGGTATATTATAGCAGTACCTGGTGTTCCACGGTAAGTCTAGCCAGCGATACTTACCTTCTTATCTACCCAAGAGGTATATTATAGCAGTACCTGGTGTTCCACGCTAAGTCTAGCCAGCAATACATACCTTCTTATCTACCCAAGAGGTATATTATAGCAGTACCCGGTGTTCCACGGTAAGTCTAGCCAGCGATACATACCTTCTTATCTACCCAAGAGGTATATTATAGCAGTACCCGGTGTTCCACGGTAAGTCCAGCCAGCGATACATACCTTCTTATCTACCCAAGAGGTATATTATAGCAGTACCTGGTGTTCCACGGTAAGACTAGCCAGCGATACATACCTTCTTATCTACCCAAGAGGTATATTATAGCAGTACCTGGTGTTCCACGGTAAGTCTAGCCAGCGATACATACCTTCTTATCTACCCAAGAGGTATATTATAGCAGTACCTGGTGTTCCACGGTAAGTCTAGCCAGCGATACATACCTTCTTATCTACCCAAGAGGTATATTATAGCAGTACCTGGTGTTCCACGGTAAGTCTAGCCAGCGATACATACCTTCTTATCTACCCAAGAGGTATATTATAGCAGTACCTGGTGTTCCACGGTAAGTCTAGCCAGCGATACATACCTTCTTATCTACCCAAGAGGTATATTATAGCAGTACCTGGTGTTCCACGGTAAGACTAGCCAGCGATACTTACCTTCTTATCTACCCAAGAGGTATATTATAGCAGTACCTGGTGTTCCACGCTAAGTCTAGCCAGCGATACATACCTTCTTATCTACCCAAGAGGTATATTATAGCAGTACCTGGTGTTCCACGGTAAGTCTAGCCAGCGATACTTACCTTCTTATCTACCCAAGAGGTATATTATAGCAAAATTTCAAGGTGCATAAAACACTTCAAGAAAAGTGCGTTACTACCTCGCGGGATATTTATAGGTCGACAAACTCTGTAAACATGAAAAGTGGAGCAAGAAATTAAATTGTGCAATCTATATATATACTCGTATATATAAATCAGCTGTTTATCTGTCTATCTGTTTGTTCCTTATACAAATCCATACCGTTAAACCCATTTTGACCAATCTTGGAACACAGGTAGGCCTTCATAAGGGGAGTGTCATAGGCTAGGTCAAAATCCTCTACCAGCTGTCTGTCTGTATGTTTGTTCCTTATACTAACCCACAGCGTTACACTGATTTTGAGCAAAGTTGGCACACAGGTGGGTCTTGATCCTGGGAGTGCACTAGACCAGGTCAAAATCATCTACCAGCTGACTGTAACAGTTCGAAGAACCTAAACTAAAAATACATTCGCTCATCCCAAGGATTCAACAAAATGATTTCTAAAACATTTTATAATGTAATTCCGAAAATTGTTAAGAAACTTTAAAAAAAAAAAAAAAAAAAAAAAAAAAAAAAAAAAAAAAAAAAAAAAAAAAAAAACACAAAAAGAGACTTATCCTGAAAGAGCGGATAAAAAAAGTTTGGTTGAATGGCGTTTAGAACAATGGATACAAACTCTAGAGAAGATAGGAACATTTTCCAATATTGTTAAGATCTGTTGAGCGAGAGTATGACCACGCATTCCAAGCAGGAGTATATTGTTAAGATCTGTTGAGCGAGAGTATGACCACGCATTCCAAGCAAATACTACAGCCCGTTCATTTTCGGGTGAAAATTTAATATCACTTCAGCATATTTCGAGGAGGACGGTTCCGTCATTTCCATTGCTGTTTCAGTGGACAATATGCTAATGAAACTGAATAAAAACTGATTATGTCTCGTTTAGGACCAGGGAAGGCTATGAGAGGTCAGACAAGGGAGATAGTGTTTAACCCTTTAACGGGCACATTTTGCTAGCTATGTTGGAATTTTTTTAATTTATATTTGGGAGTCTGGGGGGCATCCATTTACTAAATATGAACCCAGAAAAAAAAATATTGTACCCATAAATACGGGGTTGGCCGCTAAAGCGGCCCTTGCCCATTCCAGGCATCGGGAATCCCCGATATGCAATGCCCGCGATACGTCGTAAAGCCGATTCCAAGTCGCAAAGATCCCGAAAATGAAAATGGTTCATTCGATGGCATTTCCCTAAGATTGGTAGGCTTCACAAAAAAAAAAAAAAAATAAATAATAAAAAAAAAAAATAATGCTAGCCCACAATATCATTTAAGACAGAATTGAGAAAACATTTCATTAGGAATGTCAAAAAAAGTATTTTTTCCTTTCAGTCTCACGAGAGTAAGGTACTTATGAGACGAATCAATGAATAACGTGTAAGCGATATACTCTTTTCAATTAAAATCAATTAATTCCTAATCAGAGTATATAAAAGAATTATTATATACTTTGAAACGATTTCCGGACAAGATGAGTGATCCAGAGAGAGAGCCAATAATGCGCGGCCAACACTGACACAAGACGAGTGCGGGAATGGGCAAGGACCGCTTTAGCGGCCAACTTCGTCATATTTCGGCTCCTCGGGACCAAGCCCTCCAAATACTATTTTTTGGCGTACCCCGACATCTAGCAGGAAGCATTGGAACCAATTCCGCCTCACTCGCGCCATTTTTTTTAATTTCAGCGAGCAGTGGCCGCTCAAGCGGCCCTTGCCCGTTAAGGGGTTAATGTTTATCAATACTTAGAACCCTGAGGAAGCCAGTAGAAGGTCAGATATTACCAATTTGAGACGGCCATATCCAGAAGACTTCAAAACATTAAATAAACTGCATCGTGGAAGTCTACAAGAATTAGATTGTATATAGTTCTCAACTTATCTCGTCAACACTGGGTTTTGGATTGACGCATCCTAGGACGAAAAGGAAGGTAATAGGCTGTTAATGCCGGGAAGGTCGTGGGTTCCACTTCCACCTGTGGTCGTGACTTTTCTTCAGAAATGAGAAAAGACAACAACCCTATTTGATTGTGTCAGAAGTCGAGGAGTCTAAGTGAAATTTATGGGGAAAATAGCTTGATACAGGAATAGATTGTGAACACCATAATATTGTACGTGGTAAAGAGATCCAAGTGATTTTCTTGGGGAAAAACAGTTCAAAATATCGCTTTGAAATGGTTTCATTCATTTCCCTGCGCTACAAAACGCCAAGGAAGTGTACCCAAAGGTCTATTAATGCATTCTGATCCCCAGTGTTCATTGGAAAGCTTAGAATAGAAACAGTTTATAATTGAAGGATCCAGAAGTCAAGGTGTCTAAGTGAAATTTTTGAAAAAAAAAATTACCTAGATACAGGAATGGGTTGTGAACACCGTAATCTTGTGGACGGTAAAGAGATGCAAGTGATTTTCTTGACAGTTGCTGTCGCCTAGCTTGTGTTCTCTTGAGTATTGTCATTATTGCAATATTAAGTCCATATGGACCAAAATACAAGGAATATTACTAGCACTGACAAGTTCTAGTAATATTCTTACAGAGTAAAGCATCAATCTGCTTACGAGAGTAGAGCACTAGTACCAGTGCTTTACTCTCGTTGGAAAACATCTACAGCACAAACCCAACCATTACAAGTATATTCTCACATCTTTACACTCTGCAAGAACATAACAAACTCATCACGATGCTATGGCTACCAGGACATGAAGACATACCACAAAGCACACGTATAGACTTAGCGGCGAAACAGGCGACAAAAAGACAGACTATAGACATTAACATACTGTCAACATCAGACGTATGTACAGCATTACGTGCACAGGTCGTCCAAGAATGGGAATTAGACTGGCAGAGACCAGCCACGAAATTACGAGAAAATAAAAACACTACGAAAGCCTGGTCGAATGAACACCGCATCAGACGTGAAGAAGTGATTTTGACTAGGCTTCGTATTGGCCACTGCCATCTAACCCATTCTTATTTAATGGAAAACAAGCAGAGACCAACGTGTGCAAGTTATAATGAGACTTTGACAATTAAACACATACTGACAGACTGTAGACTGCGTACTGACTTAGACATTCCTCACGACCTTCACGACTTACTGACTCAAGGTAGTCCATACATCAACACAATACTCCAACACTTTAAAAAAACTCAACTTATATAACAAAATATAAACTTTAAAATAACTTGAATTAATTTACATCATTCTTTATTTTTTAACTTGATTCTCTTATTTCTGTAATGTTGTTATAATTCATCAATTTTTTTTTGTCATGACAAATGCATATATATATATATACATATATATATATATATATATATATATATATATATATATATATATATATATATATACCAATAAGCATTTACTCGAGTATATTTAAATACTCAAATTAGTTTATATAATTCTTGCTACTTTTGTTTTTTATTTTATCTGTTCTTTTTTTTTTTTTGTTTTTTCTTCATTTTACTTTTTTCATAATTTAGTTTTTGGTGTTCTTTTTTTTTTATTTGTTTTTTGTTTTTTTGACTAAACTGAAAACACTTCCTTCGTCATGAGCTCATCACTAAAATTGCGAAGCTCAAAATAAACTAAATAAAAATATAATGCCTTAAATAAAGTATAGAATAAGACCATTTTTCAATATATTTCTTTATCAATGGATATAATTTGTTCGTTGGCTAGTTTGCTCCGATTTGCATATTGACATGATAGGGACGATATGTCCAACTTTGACTCCAGTTACCTCAAAAACATTGAGTATGTTGAGCTATGACCTCTAGGGTCCTCATTTACGATAGAAAATGATGATTAACCTTAAGAAAACCCATCCCAATCATCAATGTATACGTGGACATTAAAATTGAAATAAATAAATTAATTATTATTATTCCAATAATGAAATAACCAGAAACAAACAATATAAAATAATGATAATTTTGCGCGGTTCCTCCCAATGGAGGCCTATAAGATTCACCTTATGCCGCAATCTCCAAGTGCTGACTAGAAAATGTTACGTTTCAGAACCCCTAGATCAGGAGAATAACGGTGGTTCAAATTTGTATATATATACCAGTCCAGTAGGACCAGTCCTAGCCCGAGCACAGCCCTGGTAACAACTATCACTGCATGGAGCACCTGATGATGGCACATTTGTGTTTAAATGCCCAGTGCAAAATAAAGATTTGTGGGAAGACTAAATTAGTTTTTACCTTGTGGAATTAAGCAACCCCACTACCGGAAAACATCAAAAAAAAAATATATATATATATATATATGTCTGTTCGCTCTCTCCTAGGCTCAAAAATGGTCCGATTTTGATGAAATTTGGTACAAACATCTTTCTTCTAATTTGAAAGCTGAAGTTTGTTAACTAGCAAAATCCATCCCTTGGGACGAGGCTTTTGAAGTGGAAAAATAGTTGTTAAATAAATTTTTTGGTTTGGGTACTTAAAATCATGGGATTCAGTTAAAATATTTTCCATTTCCAGTTGGGCGCCTTAAACTTCCTTCTCCTTGAGATTTTATTTTATATTTTTAAAGGAGGTCAAAACCTAGCGACAACAGCTCTCATCTTTAATAATGACGGTAGGGACATGAACGGAACTGCTCTAAGATAACGAAGTTCCTGCGAGTCGGACTTTGTTATTGAATTGCCCGCTTTGTTGATAGTTGATCAATATTGACCTAACCCGAATGCCCCAAACTGTGTAAAAGATAAGGAATCCTCTCGGACCATTTGATCCGTGTAAGTTAGATCTAGTTGTAAGATTGTGAGTACAGGAATCTCGGTACGGAACATATCCGGCGGTAAAGATCAAAGCTTGTTCGATAGCTGGATAACAAGCTTTGAGCTACGAATCCTACAGGTTACCTTAAACTCCCTTCTCAGAACTAACTCTTTACATCTATAGTCAGTAGAGGAATCTCGGTACAGAAGATAGCCGGCGGTAAAGATCAATGCCTGTTCGATAGCTGGATAACAAGCTTTGAGCTACGAATCCTACAGGTTACCTTAAACTCCCTTCTCAGAACCAACTCTTTACATCTATAGTCAGTACAGGAATCTCGGTACGGAAGATAGCCGGCGGTAAAGATCAAAGCTTGTTCGATAGCTGGATAACAAGTTTTGAGCTACGAATCCTACAGGTTACCTTAAACTCCCTTCTCAGAACAAACTCTTTACATCTATAGTCAGTACAGGAATCTCGGTACGGATCGTAGCCGGCGGTAAAGATCAAAGCTTGTTCGATAGCTGGATAACAAGCTTTGAGCTACGAATCCTACAGGTTACCTTAAACTCCCTTCTCAGAACCAACTCTTTACATCTATAGTCAGTACAGGAATCTCGGTACGGAAGATAGCCGGCGGTAAAGATCAAAGCTTGTTCGATAGCTGGATAACAAGCTTTGAGCTACGAATCCTACAGGTTACCTTAAACTCCCTTCTCAGAACCAACTCGTTACATCTATAGTCAGTACAGGAATCTCGGTACGGATCGTAGCCGGCGGTAAAGATCGAAGCTTGTTCGATAGCTCGATAACAAGCTTTGAGCTACGAATCCTACAGGTTACCTTAAACTCCCTTCTCAGAACCAACTCTTTACATCTATAGTCAGTACAGGAATCTCGGTACGGAAGATAGCCGGCGGTAAAGATCAAAGCTTGTTCGATAGCTGGATAACAAGCTTTGAGCTACGAATCCTACAGGTTACCTTAAATTCCCTTCTCAGAACCAACTCTTTACATCTATAGTCAGTACAGGAATCTCGGTACGGATCGTAGCCGGCGGTAAAGATCAAAGCTTGTTCGATAGCTGGATAACAAGCTTTGAGCTACGAATCCTACAGGTTACCTTAAACTCCCTTCTCAGAACCAACTCTTTACATCTATAGTCAGTACAGGAATCTCGGTAAGGAAGACAGTCGGCGGTAAAGATCAAAGCTTGTTCGATAGCTGGATAACAAGCTTTGAGCTACGAATCCTACAGGTTACCTTAAACTCCCTTCTCAGAACTAACGCTTTACATCTATAGTCAGTACAGGAATCTCGGTACGGAAGATAAACGGCGGTAAAGATCAATGCCTGTTCGATAGCTGGATAACAAGCTTTGAGCTACGAATCCTACAGGTTACCTTAAACTCCCTCCTCAGAACCAACTCTTTACATCTATAGTCAGTACAGGAATCTCGGTACGTAACATAGCCTTCGGTAAAGATCAAAGCTTGTTCGATAGCTGGATAACAAGCTTTGAGCTACGAATCCTACAGGTTACCTTAAACTCCCTTCTCAGAACCAACTCTTTACATCTATAGTCAGTACAGGAATCTCGGTACGGAAGATAGCCGGCGGTAAAGATCAAAGCTTGTTCGATAGCTGGATAACAAGCTTTGAGCTACGAATCCTACAGGTTACCTTAAACTCCCTCCTCAGAACCAACTCTTTACATCTATAGTCAGTACAGGAGTCTCGGTACGGAAGATAGCCGGCGGTAAAGATCAAAGCTTGTTCGATAGCTGGATAACAAGCTTTGAGCTACGAATCCTACAGGTTACCTTAAACTCCCTTCTCAGAACCAACTCTTTACGTCTATAGTCAGTACAGGAATCTCGGTACGGAAGATAGCCGGCGGTAAAGATCAAAGCTTGTTCGATAGCTGGATAACAAGCTTTGAGCTACGAATCCTACAGGTTACCTTAAACTCCCTTCTCAGAACCAACTCTTTACATCTATAGTCAGTACAGGAATCTCGGTACGGGAGATAGCCGGCGGTAAAGATCAAAGCCTGTTCGATAGCTGGATAACAAGTTTGAGCTACGAATCCTACAGGTTACCATAAACTCCCTTCTCAGAACCAACTCTTTACATCTATAGTCAGTACAGGAATCTCGGTACGGAAGATAGCCGGCGGTAAAGATCAAAGCTTGTTCGATAGCTGGATAACAAGCTTTGAGCTACGAATCCTACAGGTTACCTTAAACTCCCTTCTCAGAACCAACTCTTTACGTCTATAGTCAGTGCAGGAATCTCGGTACGGAAGAAAGCCGGCGGTAAAGATTAAAGCTTGTTCGATAGCTGGATAACAAGCTTTGAGCTACGAATCCTACAGGTTACCTTAAACTCCCTTCTCAGAACCAACTCTTTACATCTATAGTCAGTACAGGAATCTCGGTACGGAACATAGCCTTCGGTAAATATCAAAGCTTGTTCGATAGCTGGATAACAAGCTTTGAGCTACGAATCCTACAGGTTACCTTAAACTCCCTCCTCAGAACCAACTCTTTTCATCTATAGTCAGTACAGGAATCTCGGTACGGAAGATAGCCGGCGGTAAAGATCAAAGCTTGTTCGATAGCTGGATAACAAGCTTTGAGCTACGAATCCTACAGGTTACCTTAAACTCCCTTCTCAGAACCAACTCTTTACGTCTATAGTCAGTACAGGAATCTCGGTACGGAAGATAGTCGGCGGTAAAGATCAAAGCTTGTTCGATAGCTGGATAACAAGCTTTGAGCTACGAATCCTACAGGTTACCTTAAACTCCCTTCTCAGAACCAACTCTTTACATCTATAGTCAGTACAGGAATCTCGGTACGGAACCTAGCCGGCGGTAAAGATCAAAGCTTGTTCGATAGCTGGATAACAAGCTTTGAGCTACGAATCCTACAGGTTACCTTAAACTCCCTTCTCAGAACCAACTCTTTACATCTATAGTCAGTACAGGAATCTCGGTACGGATCGTAGCCGGCGGTAAAGATCAAAGCTTGTTCGATAGCTGGATAACAAGCTTTGAGCTACGAATCCTACAGGTTACCTTAATCTCCCTTCTCAGAACCAACTCTTTACGTCTATAGTCAGTACAGGAATCTCGGTACGGAAGATAGTCGGCGGTAAAGATCAAAGCTTGTTCGATAGCTGGATAACAAGCTTTGAGCTACGAATCCTACAGGTTACCTTAAACTCCCTCCTCAGAACCAACTCTTTACATCTATAGTCAGTACAGGAGTCTCGGTACGGAAGATAGCCGGCGGTAAAGATCAAAGCTTGTTCGATAGCTGGATAACAAGCTTTGAGCTACGAATCCTACAGGTTACCTTAAACTCCCTTCTCAGAACCAACTCTTTACGTCTATAGTCAGTACAGGAATCTCGGTACGGAAGATAGCCGGCGGTAAAGATCAAAGCTTGTTCGATAGCTGGATAACAAGCTTTGAGCTACGAATCCTACAGGTTACCTTAAACTCCCTTCTCAGAACTAACGCTTTACATCTATAGTCAGTACAGGAATCTCGGTACGGAAGATAGCCGGCGGTAAAGATCAATGCCTGTTCGATAGCTGGATAACAAGCTTTGAGCTACGAATCCTACAGGTTACCTTAAACTCCCTTCTCAGAACTAACGCTTTACATCTATAGTCAGTACAGGAATCTCGGTACGGAAGATAAACGGCGGTAAAGATCAATGCCTGTTCGATAGCTGGATAACAAGCTTTGAGCTACGAATCCTACAGGTTACCTTAAACTCCCTCCTCAGAACCAACTCTTTACATCTATAGTCAGTACAGGAATCTCGGTACGTAACATAGCCTTCGGTAAAGATCAAAGCTTGTTCGATAGCTGGATAACAAGCTTTGAGCTACGAATCCTACAGGTTACCTTAAACTCCCTTCTCAGAACCAACTCTTTACATCTATAGTCAGTACAGGAATCTCGGTACGGAAGATAGCCGGCGGTAAAGATCAAAGCTTGTTCGATAGCTGGATAACAAGCTTTGAGCTACGAATCCTACAGGTTACCTTAAACTCCCTTCTCAGAACCAACTCTTTACGTCTATAGTCAGTACAGGAATCTCGGTACGGAAGATAGTCGGCGGTAAAGATCAAAGCTTGTTCGATAGCTGGATAACAAGCTTTGAGCTACGAATCCTACAGGTTACCTTAAACTCCCTCCTCAGAACCAACTCTTTACATCTATAGTCAGTACAGGAGTCTCGGTACGGAAGATAGCCGGCGGTAAAGATCAAAGCTTGTTCGATAGCTGGATAACAAGCTTTGAGCTACGAATCCTACAGGTTACCTTAAACTCCCTTCTCAGAACCAACTCTTTACGTCTATAGTCAGTACAGGAATCTCGGTACGGAAGATAGCCGGCGGTAAAGATCAAAGCTTGTTCGATAGCTGGATAACAAGCTTTGAGCTACGAATCCTACAGGTTACCTTAAACTCCCTTCTCAGAACCAACTCTTTACATCTATAGTCAGTACAGGAATCTCGGTACGGGAGATAGCCGGCGGTAAAGATCAAAGCCTGTTCGATAGCTGGATAACAAGCTTTGAGCTACGAATCCTACAGGTTACCATAAACTCCCTTCTCAGAACCAACTCTTTACATCTATAGTCAGTACAGGAATCTCGGTACGGAAGATAGCCGGCGGTAAAGATCAAAGCTTGTTCGATAGCTGGATAACAAGCTTTGAGCTACGAATCCTACAGGTTACCTTAAACTCCCTTCTCAGAACCAACTCTTTACGTCTATAGTCAGTGCAGGAATCTCGGTACGGAAGATAGCCGGCGGTAAAGATTAAAGCTTGTTCGATAGCTGGATAACAAGCTTTGAGCTACGAATCCTACAGGTTACCTTAAACTCCCTTCTCAGAACCAACTCTTTACGTCTATAGTCAGTGCAGGAATCTCGGTACGGAAGATAGCCGGCGGTAAAGATTAAAGCTTGTTCGATAGCTGGATAACAAGCTTTGAGCTACGAATCCTACAGGTTACCTTAAACTCCCTCCTCAGAACCAACTCTTTTCATCTATAGTCAGTACAGGAATCTCGGTACGGAAGATAGCCGGCGGTAAAGATCAAAGCTTGTTCGATAGCTGGATAACAAGCTTTGAGCTACGAATCCTACAGGTTACCTTAAACTCCCTTCTCAGAACCAACTCTTTACGTCTATAGTCAGTACAGGAATCTCGGTACGGAAGATAGTCGGCGGTAAAGATCAAAGCTTGTTCGATAGCTGGATAACAAGCTTTGAGCTACGAATCCTACAGGTTACCTTAAACTCCCTTCTCAGAACCAACTCTTTACATCTATAGTCAGTACAGGAATCTCGGTACGGAACATAGCCGGCGGTAAAGATCAAAGCTTGTTCGATAGCTGGATAACAAGCTTTGAGCTACGAATCCTACAGGTTACCTTAAACTCCCTTCTCAGAACCAACTCTTTACATCTATAGTCAGTACAGGAATCTTGGTACGGAAGATAGTCGGCGGTAAAGATCAAAGCTTGTTCGATAGCTGGATAACAAGCTTTGAGCTACGAATCCTACAGGTTACCTTAAACTCCCTTCTCAGAACCAACTCTTTACATCTATAGTCAGTACAGGAATCTCGGTACGGAAGATAGCCGGCGGTAAAGATCAAAGCTTGTTCGATAGCTGGATAACAAGCTTTGAGCTACGAATCCTACAGGTTACCTTAAACTCCCTTCTCAGAACCAACTCTTTACATCTATAGTCAGTACAGGAATCTCGGTACGGGAGATAGCCGGCGGTAAAGATCAAAGCCTGTTCGATAGCTGGATAACAAGCTTTGGGCTACGAATCCTACAGGTTACCTTAAACTCCCTTCTCAGAACCAACTCTTTACATCTATAGTCAGTACAGGAATCTCGGTACGGAAGATAGCCGGCGGTAAAGATCAAAGCTTGTTCGATAGCTGGATAACAAGCTTTGAGCTACGAATCCTACAGGTTACCTTAAACTCCCTCCTCAGAACCAACTCTTTACATCTATAGTCAGTACAGGAATCTCGGTACGTAACATAGCCTTCGGTAAAGATCAAAGCTTGTTCGATAGCTGGATAACAAGCTTTGAGCTACGAATCCTACAGGTTACCTTAAACTCCCTTCTCAGAACCAACTCTTTACATCTATAGTCAGTACAGGAATCTCGGTACGGAAGATAGCCGGCGGTAAAGATCAAAGCTTGTTCGATAGCTGGATAACAAGCTTTGAGCTACGAATCCTACAGGTTACCTTAAACTCCCTCCTCAGAACCAACTCTTTACATCTATAGTCAGTACAGGAATCTCGGTACGGAAGATAGCCGGCGGTAAAGATCAAAGCTTGTTCGATAGCTGGATAACAAGCTTTGAGCTACGAATCCTACAGGTTACCTTAAACTCCCTTCTCAGAACCAACTCTTTACGTCTATAGTCAGTACAGGAATCTCGGTACGGAAGATAGCCGGCGGTAAAGATCAAAGCTTGTTCGATAGCTGGATAACAAGCTTTGAGCTACGAATCCTACAGGTTACCTTAAACTCCCTTCTCAGAACCAACTCTTTACGTCTATAGTCAGTACAGGAATCTCGGTACGGAAGATAGCTTGCGGTAAAGATCAAAGCTTGTTCGATAGCTGGATAACAAGCTTTGAGCTACGAATCCTACAGGTTACCTTAAACTCCCTTCTCAGAACCAACTCTTTACATCTATAGTCAGTACAGGAATCTCGGTACGGAAGATAGCCGGCGGTAAAGATCAAAGCTTGTTCGATAGCTGGATAACAAGCTTTGAGCTACGAATCCTACAGGTTACCTTAAACTCCCTTCTCAGAACCAACTCTTTACGTCTATAGTCAGTACAGGAATCTCGGTACGGAAGATAGTCGGCGGTAAAGATCAAAGCTTGTTCGATAGCTGGATAACAAGCTTTGAGCTACGAATCCTACAGGTTACCTTAAACTCCCTTCTCAGAACCAACTCTTTACATCTATAGTCAGTACAGGAATCTCGGTACGGAACATAGCCGGCGGTAAAGATCAAAGCTTGTTCGATAGCTGGATAACAAGCTTTGAGCTACGAATCCTACAGGTTACCTTAAACTCCCTTCTCAGAACCAACTCTTTACATCTATAGTCAGTACAGGAATCTTGGTACGGAAGATAGTCGGCGGTAAAGATCAAAGCTTGTTCGATAGCTGAATAACAAGCTTTGAGCTACGAATCCTACAGGTTACCTTAAACTCCCTTCTCAGAACCAACTCTTTACATCTATAGTCAGTACAGGAATCTCGGTACGGAAGATAGCCGGCGGTAAAGATCAAAGCTTGTTCGATAGCTGGATAACAAGCTTTGAGCTACGAATCCTACAGGTTACCTTAAACTCCCTCCTCAGAACCAACTCTTTACATCTATAGTCAGTACAGGAGTCTCGGTACGGAAGATAGCCGGCGGTAAAGATCAAAGCTTGTTCGATAGCTGGATAACAAGCTTTGAGCTACGAATCCTACAGGTTACCTTAAACTCCCTTCTCAGAACCAACTCTTTACGTCTATAGTCAGTACAGGAATCTCGGTACGGAAGATAGCCGGCGGTAAAGATCAAAGCTTGTTCGATAGCTGGATAACAAGCTTTGAGCTACGAATCCTACAGGTTACCTTAAACTCCCTTCTCAGAACCAACTCTTTACATCTATAGTCAGTACAGGAATCTCGGTACGGGAGATAGCCGGCGGTAAAGATCAAAGCTTGTTCGATAGCTGGATAACAAGCTTTGAGCTACGAATCCTACAGGTTACCTTAAACTCCCTTCTCAGAACCAACTCTTTACGTCTATAGTCAGTACAGGAATCTCGGTACGGAAGATAGCCGGCGGTAAAGATCAAAGCTTGTTCGATAGCTGGATAACAAGCTTTGAGCTACGAATCCTACAGGTTACCTTAAACTCCCTTCTCAGAACCAACTCTTTACATCTATAGTCAGTACAGGAATCTCGGTACGGGAGATAGCCGGCGGTAAAGATCAAAGCCTGTTCGATAGCTGGATAACAAGCTTTGAGCTACGAATCCTACAGGTTACCTTAAACTCCCTTCTCAGAACCAACTCTTTACATCTATAGTCAGTACAGGAATCTCGGTACGGAAGATAGCTTGCGGTAAAGATCAAAGCTTGTTCGATAGCTGGATAACAAGCTTTGAGCTACGAATCCTACAGGTTACCTTAAACTCCCTTCTCAGAACCAACTCTTTACATCTATAGTCAGTACAGGAATCTCGGTACGGAAGATAGCCGGCGGTAAAGATCAAAGCTTGTTCGATAGCTGGATAACAAGCTTTGAGCTACGAATCCTACAGGTTACCTTAAACTCCCTTCTCAGAACCAACTCTTTACGTCTATAGTCAGTACAGGAATCTCGGTACGGAAGATAGTCGGCGGTAAAGATCAAAGCTTGTTCGATAGCTGGATAACAAGCTTTGAGCTACGAATCCTACAGGTTACCTTAAACTCCCTTCTCAGAACCAACTCTTTACATCTATAGTCAGTACAGGAATCTCGGTACGGAACATAGCCGGCGGTAAAGATCAAAGCTTGTTCGATAGCTGGATAACAAGCTTTGAGCTACGAATCCTACAGGTTACCTTAAACTCCCTTCTCAGAACCAACTCTTTACATCTATAGCCAGTACAGGAATCTTGGTACGGAAGATAGTCGGCGGTAAAGATCAAAGCTTGTTCGATAGCTGGATAACAAGCTTTGAGCTACGAATCCTACAGGTTACCTTAAACTCCCTTCTCAGAACCAACTCTTTACATCTATAGTCAGTACAGGAATCTCGGTACGGAAGATAGCCGGCGGTAAAGATCAAAGCTTGTTCGATAGCTGGATAACAAGCTTTGAGCTACGAATCCTACAGGTTACCTTAAACTCCCTCCTCAGAACCAACTCTTTACATCTATAGTCAGTACAGGAGTCTCGGTACGGAAGATAGCCGGCGGTAAAGATCAAAGCTTGTTCGATAGCTGGATAACAAGCTTTGAGCTACGAATCCTACAGGTTACCTTAAACTCCCTTCTCAGAACCAACTCTTTAAGTCTATAGTCAGTACAGGAATCTCGGTACGGAAGATAGCCGGCGGTAAAGATCAAAGCTTGTTCGATAGCTGGATAACAAGCTTTGAGCTACGAATCCTACAGGTTACCTTAAACTCCCTTCTCAGAACCAACTCTTTACATCTATAGTCAGTACAGGAATCTCGGTACGGGAGATAGCCGGCGGTAAAGATCAAAGCCTGTTCGATAGCTGGATAACAAGCTTTGAGCTACGAATCCTACAGGTTACCATAAACTCCCTTCTCAGAACCAACTCTTTACATCTATAGTCAGTACAGGAATCTCGGTACGGAAGATAGCCGGCGGTAAAGATCAAAGCTTGTTCGATAGCTGGATAACAAGCTTTGAGCTACGAATCCTACAGGTTACCTTAAACTCCCTTCTCAGAACCAACTCTTTACGTCTATAGTCAGTGCAGGAATCTCGGTACGGAAGATAGCCGGCGGTAAAGATTAAAGCTTGTTCGATAGCTGGATAACAAGCTTTGAGCTACGAATCCTACAGGTTACCTTAAACTCCCTTCTCAGAACCAACTCTTTACGTCTATAGTCAGTGCAGGAATCTCGGTACGGAAGATAGCCGGCGGTAAAGATTAAAGCTTGTTCGATAGCTGGATAACAAGCTTTGAGCTACGAATCCTACAGGTTACCTTAAACTCCCTCCTCAGAACCAACTCTTTTCATCTATAGTCAGTACAGGAATCTCGGTACGGAAGATAGCCGGCGGTAAAGATCAAAGCTTGTTCGATAGCTGGATAACAAGCTTTGAGCTACGAATCCTACAGGTTACCTTAAACTCCCTTCTCAGAACCAACTCTTTACGTCTATAGTCAGTACAGGAATCTTGGTACGGAAGATAGTCGGCGGTAAAGATCAAAGCTTGTTCGATAGCTGGATAACAAGCTTTGAGCTACGAATCCTACAGGTTACCTTAAACTCCCTTCTCAGAACCAACTCTTTACATCTATAGTCAGTACAGGAATCTCGGTACGGAAGATAGCCGGCGGTAAAGATCAAAGCTTGTTCGATAGCTGGATAACAAGCTTTGAGCTACGAATCCTACAGGTTACCTTAAACTCCCTTCTCAGAACCAACTCTTTACATCTATAGTCAGTACAGGAATCTCGGTACGGGAGATAGCCGGCGGTAAAGATCAAAGCCTGTTCGATAGCTGGATAACAAGCTTTGGGCTACGAATCCTACAGGTTACCTTAAACTCCCTTCTCAGAACCAACTCTTTACATCTATAGTCAGTACAGGAATCTCGGTACGGAAGATAGCCGGCGGTAAAGATCAAAGCTTGTTCGATAGCTGGATAACAAGCTTTGAGCTACGAATCCTACAGGTTACCTTAAACTCCCTCCTCAGAACCAACTCTTTACATCTATAGTCAGTACAGGAATCTCGGTACGTAACATAGCCTTCGGTAAAGATCAAAGCTTGTTCGATAGCTGGATAACAAGCTTTGAGCTACGAATCCTACAGGTTACCTTAAACTCCCTTCTCAGAACCAACTCTTTACATCTATAGTCAGTACAGGAATCTCGGTACGGAAGATAGCCGGCGGTAAAGATCAAAGCTTGTTCGATAGCTGGATAACAAGCTTTGAGCTACGAATCCTACAGGTTACCTTAAACTCCCTCCTCAGAACCAACTCTTTACATCTATAGTCAGTACAGGAATCTCGGTACGGAAGATAGCCGGCGGTAAAGATCAAAGCTTGTTCGATAGCTGGATAACAAGCTTTGAGCTACGAATCCTACAGGTTACCTTAAACTCCCTTCTCAGAACCAACTCTTTACGTCTATAGTCAGTACAGGAATCTCGGTACGGAAGATAGCCGGCGGTAAAGATCAAAGCTTGTTCGATAGCTGGATAACAAGCTTTGAGCTACGAATCCTACAGGTTACCTTAAACTCCCTTCTCAGAACCAACTCTTTACGTCTATAGTCAGTGCAGGAATCTCGGTACGGAAGATAGCCGGCGGTAAAGATTAAAGCTTGTTCGATAGCTGGATAACAAGCTTTGAGCTACGAATCCTACAGGCTACCTTAAACTCCCTCCTCAGAACCAACTCTTTTCATCTATAGTCAGTACAGGAATCTCGGTACGGAAGATAGCCGGCGGTAAAGATCAAAGCTTGTTCGATAGCTGGATAACAAGCTTTGAGCTACGAATCCTACAGGTTACCTTAAACTCCCTTCTCAGAACCAACTCTTTACGTCTATAGTCAGTACAGGAATCTCGGTACGGAAGATAGTCGGCGGTAAAGATCAAAGCTTGTTCGATAGCTGGATAACAAGCTTTGAGCTACGAATCCTACAGGTTACCTTAAACTCCCTTCTCAGAACCAACTCTTTACATCTATAGTCAGTACAGGAATCTCGGTACGGAACATAGCCGGCGGTAAAGATCAAAGCTTGTTCGATAGCTGGATAACAAGCTTTGAGCTACGAATCCTACAGGTTACCTTAAACTCCCTTCTCAGAACCAACTCTTTACATCTATAGTCAGTACAGGAATCTTGGTACGGAAGATAGTCGGCGGTAAAGATCAAAGCTTGTTCGATAGCTGGATAACAAGCTTTGAGCTACGAATCCTACAGGTTACCTTAAACTCCCTTCTCAGAACCAACTCTTTACATCTATAGTCAGTACAGGAATCTCGGTACGGAAGATAGCCGGCGGTAAAGATCAAAGCTTGTTCGATAGCTGGATAACAAGCTTTGAGCTACGAATCCTACAGGTTACCTTAAACTCCCTTCTCAGAACCAACTCTTTACATCTATAGTCAGTACAGGAATCTCGGTACGGGAGATAGCCGGCGGTAAAGATCAAAGCCTGTTCGATAGCTGGATAACAAGCTTTGGGCTACGAATCCTACAGGTTACCTTAAACTCCCTTCTCAGAACCAACTCTTTACATCTATAGTCAGTACAGGAATCTCGGTACGGAAGATAGCCGGCGGTAAAGATCAAAGCTTGTTCGATAGCTGGATAACAAGCTTTGAGCTACGAATCCTACAGGTTACCTTAAACTCCCTCCTCAGAACCAACTCTTTACAACTATAGTCAGTACAGGAATCTCGGTACGTAACATAGCCTTCGGTAAAGATCAAAGCTTGTTCGATAGCTGGATAACAAGCTTTGAGCTACGAATCCTACAGGTTACCTTAAACTCCCTTCTCAGAACCAACTCTTTACATCTATAGTCAGTACAGGAATCTCGGTACGGAAGATAGCCGGCGGTAAAGATCAAAGCTTGTTCGATAGCTGGATAACAAGCTTTGAGCTACGAATCCTACAGGTTACCTTAAACTCCCTCCTCAGAACCAACTCTTTACATCTATAGTCAGTACAGGAATCTCGGTACGGAAGATAGCCGGCGGTAAAGATCAAAGCTTGTTCGATAGCTGGATAACAAGCTTTGAGCTACGAATCCTACAGGTTACCTTAAACTCCCTTCTCAGAACCAACTCTTTACGTCTATAGTCAGTACAGGAATCTCGGTACGGAAGATAGCCGGCGGTAAAGATCAAAGCTTGTTCGATAGCTGGATAACAAGCTTTGAGCTACGAATCCTACAGGTTACCTTAAACTCCCTTCTCAGAACCAACTCTTTACGTCTATAGTCAGTACAGGAATCTCGGTACGGAAGATAGCCGGCGGTAAAGATCAAAGCTTGTTCGATAGCTGGATAACAAGCTTTGAGCTACGAATCCTACAGGTTACCTTAAACTCCCTTCTCAGAACCAACTCTTTACATCTATAGTCAGTACAGGAATCTCGGTACGGGAGATAGCCGGCGGTAAAGATCAAAGCCTGTTCGATAGCTGGATAACAAGCTTTGAGCTACGAATCCTACAGGTTACCTTAAACTCCCTTCTCAGAACCAACTCTTTACATCTATAGTCAGTACAGGAATCTCGGTACGGAAGATAGCTTGCGGTAAAGATCAAAGCTTGTTCGATAGCTGGATAACAAGCTTTGAGCTACGAATCCTACAGGTTACCTTAAACTCCCTTCTCAGAACCAACTCTTTACATCTATAGTCAGTACAGGAATCTCGGTACGGAAGATAGCCGGCGGTAAAGATCAAAGCTTGTTCGATAGCTGGATAACAAGCTTTGAGCTACGAATCCTACAGGTTACCTTAAACTCCCTTCTCAGAACCAACTCTTTACGTCTATAGTCAGTACAGGAATCTCGGTACGGAAGATAGTCGGCGGTAAAGATCAAAGCTTGTTCGATAGCTGGATAACAAGCTTTGAGCTACGAATCCTACAGGTTACCTTAAACTCCCTTCTCAGAACCAACTCTTTACATCTATAGTCAGTACAGGAATCTCGGTACGGAACATAGCCGGCGGTAAAGATCAAAGCTTGTTCGATAGCTGGATAACAAGCTTTGAGCTACGAATCCTACAGGTTACCTTAAACTCCCTTCTCAGAACCAACTCTTTACATCTATAGTCAGTACAGGAATCTTGGTACGGAAGATAGCCGGCGGTAAAGATCAAAGCTTGTTCGATAGCTGGATAACAAGCTTTGAGCTACGAATCCTACAGGTTACCTTAAACTCCCTCCTCAGAACCAACTCTTTACATCTATAGTCAGTACAGGAGTCTCGGTACGGAAGATAGCCGGCGGTAAAGATCAAAGCTTGTTCGATAGCTGGATAACAAGCTTTGAGCTACGAATCCTACAGGTTACCTTAAACTCCCTTCTCAGAACCAACTCTTTAAGTCTATAGTCAGTACAGGAATCTCGGTACGGAAGATAGCCGGCGGTAAAGATCAAAGCTTGTTCGATAGCTGGATAACAAGCTTTGAGCTACGAATCCTACAGGTTACCTTAAACTCCCTTCTCAGAACCAACTCTTTACATCTATAGTCAGTACAGGAATCTCGGTACGGGAGATAGCCGGCGGTAAAGATCAAAGCCTGTTCGATAGCTGGATAACAAGCTTTGAGCTACGAATCCTACAGGTTACCATAAACTCCCTTCTCAGAACCAACTCTTTACATCTATAGTCAGTACAGGAATCTCGGTACGGAAGATAGCCGGCGGTAAAGATCAAAGCTTGTTCGATAGCTGGATAACAAGCTTTGAGCTACGAATCCTACAGGTTACCTTAAACTCCCTTCTCAGAACCAACTCTTTACGTCTATAGTCAGTGCAGGAATCTCGGTACGGAAGATAGCCGGCGGTAAAGATTAAAGCTTGTTCGATAGCTGGATAACAAGCTTTGAGCTACGAATCCTACAGGTTACCTTAAACTCCCTTCTCAGAACCAACTCTTTACGTCTATAGTCAGTGCAGGAATCTCGGTACGGAAGATAGCCGGCGGTAAAGATTAAAGCTTGTTCGATAGCTGGATAACAAGCTTTGAGCTACGAATCCTACAGGTTACCTTAAACTCCCTCCTCAGAACCAACTCTTTTCATCTATAGTCAGTACAGGAATCTCGGTACGGAAGATAGCCGGCGGTAAAGATCAAAGCTTGTTCGATAGCTGGATAACAAGCTTTGAGCTACGAATCCTACAGGTTACCTTAAACTCCCTTCTCAGAACCAACTCTTTACGTCTATAGTCAGTACAGGAATCTCGGTACGGAAGATAGTCGGCGGTAAAGATCAAAGCTTGTTCGATAGCTGGATAACAAGCTTTGAGCTACGAATCCTACAGGTTACCTTAAACTCCCTTCTCAGATCCAACTCTTTACATCTATAGTCAGTACAGGAATCTCGGTACGGAACATAGCCGGCGGTAAAGATCAAAGCTTGTTCGATAGCTGGATAACAAGCTTTGAGCTACGAATCCTACAGGTTACCTTAAACTCCCTTCTCAGAACCAACTCTTTACATCTATAGTCAGTACAGGAATCTTGGTACGGAAGATAGTCGGCGGTAAAGATCAAAGCTTGTTCGATAGCTGGATAACAAGCTTTGAGCTACGAATCCTACAGGTTACCTTAAACTCCCTTCTCAGAACCAACTCTTTACATCTATAGTCAGTACAGGAATCTCGGTACGGAAGATAGCCGGCGGTAAAGATCAAAGCTTGTTCGATAGCTGGATAACAAGCTTTGGGCTACGAATCCTACAGGTTACCTTAAACTCCCTTCTCAGAACCAACTCTTTACATCTATAGTCAGTACAGGAATCTCGGTACGGGAGATAGCCGGCGGTAAAGATCAAAGCCTGTTCGATAGCTGGATAACAAGCTTTGGGCTACGAATCCTACAGGTTACCTTAAACTCCCTTCTCAGAACCAACTCTTTACATCTATAGTCAGTACAGGAATCTCGGTACGGAAGATAGCCGGCGGTAAAGATCAAAGCTTGTTCGATAGCTGGATAACAAGCTTTGAGCTACGAATCCTACAGGTTACCTTAAACTCCCTCCTCAGAACCAACTCTTTACATCTATAGTCAGTACAGGAATCTCGGTACGTAACATAGCCTTCGGTAAAGATCAAAGCTTGTTCGATAGCTGGATAACAAGCTTTGAGCTACGAATCCTACAGGTTACCTTAAACTCCCTTCTCAGAACCAACTCTTTACATCTATAGTCAGTACAGGAATCTCGGTACGGAAGATAGCCGGCGGTAAAGATCAAAGCTTGTTCGATAGCTGGATAACAAGCTTTGAGCTACGAATCCTACAGGTTACCTTAAACTCCCTCCTCAGAACCAACTCTTTACATCTATAGTCAGTACAGGAATCTCGGTACGGAAGATAGCCGGCGGTAAAGATCAAAGCTTGTTCGATAGCTGGATAACAAGCTTTGAGCTACGAATCCTACAGGTTACCTTAAACTCCCTTCTCAGAACCAACTCTTTACGTCTATAGTCAGTACAGGAATCTCGGTACGGAAGATAGCCGGCGGTAAAGATCAAAGCTTGTTCGATAGCTGGATAACAAGCTTTGAGCTACGAATCCTACAGGTTACCTTAAACTCCCTTCTCAGAACCAACTCTTTACGTCTATAGTCAGTACAGGAATCTCGGTACGGAAGATAGCCGGCGGTAAAGATCAAAGCTTGTTCGATAGCTGGATAACAAGCTTTGAGCTACGAATCCTACAGGTTACCTTAAACTCCCTTCTCAGAACCAACTCTTTACATCTATAGTCAGTACAGGAATCTCGGTACGGGAGATAGCCGGCGGTAAAGATCAAAGCCTGTTCGATAGCTGGATAACAAGCTTTGAGCTACGAATCCTACAGGTTACCTTAAACTCCCTTCTCAGAACCAACTCTTTACATCTATAGTCAGTACAGGAATCTCGGTACGGAAGATAGCTTGCGGTAAAGATCAAAGCTTGTTCGATAGCTGGATAACAAGCTTTGAGCTACGAATCCTACAGGTTACCTTAAACTCCCTTCTCAGAACCAACTCTTTACATCTATAGTCAGTACAGGAATCTCGGTACGGAAGATAGCCGGCGGTAAAGATCAAAGCTTGTTCGATAGCTGGATAACAAGCTTTGAGCTACGAATCCTACAGGTTACCTTAAACTCCCTTCTCAGAACCAACTCTTTACGTCTATAGTCAGTACAGGAATCTCGGTACGGAAGATAGTCGGCGGTAAAGATCAAAGCTTGTTCGATAGCTGGATAACAAGCTTTGAGCTACGAATCCTACAGGTTACCTTAAACTCCCTTCTCAGAACCAACTCTTTACATCTATAGTCAGTACAGGAATCTTGGTACGGAAGATAGTCGGCGGTAAAGATCAAAGCTTGTTCGATAGCTGGATAACAAGCTTTGAGCTACGAATCCTACAGGTTACCTTAAACTCCCTTCTCAGAACCAACTCTTTACATCTATAGTCAGTACAGGAATCTCGGTACGGAAGATAGTCGGCGGTAAAGATCAAAGCTTGTTCGATAGCTGGATAACAAGCTTTGAGCTACGAATCCTACAGGTTACCTTAAACTCCCTTCTCAGAACCAACTCTTTACATCTATAGTCAGTACAGGAATCTCGGTACGGAACATAGCCGGCGGTAAAGATCAAAGCTTGTTCGATAGCTGGATAACAAGCTTTGAGCTACGAATCCTACAGGTTACCTTAAACTCCCTTCTCAGAACCAACTCTTTACATCTATAGTCAGTACAGGAATCTTGGTACGGAAGATAGTCGGCGGTAAAGATCAAAGCTTGTTCGATAGCTGGATAACAAGCTTTGAGCTACGAATCCTACAGGTTACCTTAAACTCCCTTCTCAGAACCAACTCTTTACATCTATAGTCAGTACAGGAATCTCGGTACGGAAGATAGCCGGCGGTAAAGATCAAAGCTTGTTCGATAGCTGGATTACAAGCTTTGAGCTACGAATCCTACAGGTTACCTTAAGCTCCCTTCTCAGAACCAACTCTTTACATCTATAGTCAGTACAGGAATCTCGGTACGGAACATAGCCTTCGGTAAAGATCAAAGCTTGTTCGATAGCTGGATAACAAGCTTTGAGCTACGAATCCTACAGGTTACCTTAAACTCTCTCCTCAGAACCAACTCTTTACATCTATAGTCAGTACAGGAATCTCGGTACGGAAGATAGCCGGCGGTAAAGATCAAAGCTTGTTCGATAGCTGGATAACAAGCTTTGAGCTACGAATCCTACAGGTTACCTTAAACTCCCTTCTCAGAACCAACTCTTTACATCTATAGTCAGTACAGGAATCTCGGTACGGAACATAGCCGGCGGTAAAGATCAAAGCTTGTTCGATAGCTGGATAACAAGCTTTGAGCTACGAACCCTACAGGTTACCTTAAACTCCCTTCTCAGAACCAACTCTTTACATCTATAGTCAGTACAGGAATCTCGGTACGTAACATAGCCTTCGGTAAAGATCAAAGCTTGTTCGATAGCTGGATAACAAGCTTTGAGCTACGAATCCTACAGGTTACCTTAAACTCCCTCCTCAGAACCAACTCTTTACATCTATAGTCAGTACAGGAATCTCGGTACGGAACATAGCCTTCGGTAAAGATCAAAGCTTGTTCGATAGCTGGATAACAAGCTTTGAGCTACGAATCCTACAGGTTACCTTAAACTCCCTTCTCAGAACTAACTCTTTACATCTATAGTCAGTACAGGAATCTCGGTACGGAACATAGCCGGCGGTAAAGATCAAAGCTTGTTCGATAGCTGGATAACAAGCTTTGAGCTACGAATCCTACAGGTTACCTTAAACTCCCTCCTCAGAACCAACTCTTTACATCTATAGTCAGTACAGGAATCTCGGTACGGAAGATAGTCGGCGGTAAAGATCAAAGCTTGTTCGATAGCTGGATAACAAGCTTTGAGCTACGAATCCTACAGGTTACCTTAAACTCCCTTCTCAGAACCAACTCTTTACGTCTATAGTCAGTACAGGAATCTCGGTACGGAAGATAGCCGGCGGTAAAGATCAAAGCTTGTTCGATAGCTGGATAACAAGCTTTGAGCTACGAATCCTACAGGTTACCTTAAACTCCCTCCTCAGAACCAACTCTTTACATCTATAGTCAGTACAGGAATCTCGGTACGGAAGATAGCCGGCGGTAAAGATCAAAGCTGGTTCGATAGCTGGATAACAAGCTTTGAGCTACGAATCCTACAGGTTACCTTAAACTCCCTTCTCAGAACCAACTCTTTACATCTATAGTCAGTACAGGAATCTCGGTACGGGAGATAGCCGGCGGTAAAGATCAAAGCCTGTTCGATAGCTGGATAACAAGCTTTGAGCTACGAATCCTACAGGTTACCTTAAACTCCCTTCTCAGAACCAACTCTTTACATCTATAGTCAGTACAGGAATCTCGGTACGGAAGATAGCTTGCGGTAAAGATCAAAGCTTGTTCGATAGCTGGATAACAAGCTTTGAGCTACGAATCCTACAGGTTACCTTAAACTCCCTTCTCAGAACCAACTCTTTACATCTATAGTCAGTACAGGAATCTCGGTACGGAAGATAGCCGGCGGTAAAGATCAAAGCTTGTTCGATAGCTGGATAACAAGCTTTGAGCTACGAATCCTACAGGTTACCTTAAACTCCCTTCTCAGAACCAACTCTTTACGTCTATAGTCAGTACAGGAATCTCGGTACGGAAGATAGTCGGCGGTAAAGATCAAAGCTTGTTCGATAGCTGGATAACAAGCTTTGAGCTACGAATCCTACAGGTTACCTTAAACTCCCTTCTCAGAACCAACTCTTTACATCTATAGTCAGTACAGGAATCTTGGTACGGAAGATAGTCGGCGGTAAAGATCAAAGCTTGTTCGATAGCTGGATAACAAGCTTTGAGCTACGAATCCTACAGGTTACCTTAAACTCCCTTCTCAGAACCAACTCTTTACATCTATAGTCAGTACAGGAATCTCGGTACGGAAGATAGTCGGCGGTAAAGATCAAAGCTTGTTCGATAGCTGGATAACAAGCTTTGAGCTACGAATCCTACAGGTTACCTTAAACTCCCTTCTCAGAACCAACTCTTTACATCTATAGTCAGTACAGGAATCTCGGTACGGAACATAGCCGGCGGTAAAGATCAAAGCTTGTTCGATAGCTGGATAACAAGCTTTGAGCTACGAATCCTACAGGTTACCTTAAACTCCCTTCTCAGAACCAACTCTTTACATCTATAGTCAGTACAGGAATCTTGGTACGGAAGATAGTCGGCGGTAAAGATCAAAGCTTGTTCGATAGCTGGATAACAAGCTTTGAGCTACGAATCCTACAGGTTACCTTAAACTCCCTTCTCAGAACCAACTCTTTACATCTATAGTCAGTACAGGAATCTCGGTACGGAAGATAGCCGGCGGTAAAGATCAAAGCTTGTTCGATAGCTGGATTACAAGCTTTGAGCTACGAATCCTACAGGTTACCTTAAGCTCCCTTCTCAGAACCAACTCTTTACATCTATAGTCAGTACAGGAATCTCGGTACGGAACATAGCCTTCGGTAAAGATCAAAGCTTGTTCGATAGCTGGATAACAAGCTTTGAGCTACGAATCCTACAGGTTACCTTAAACTCTCTCCTCAGAACCAACTCTTTACATCTATAGTCAGTACAGGAATCTCGGTACGGAAGATAGCCGGCGGTAAAGATCAAAGCTTGTTCGATAGCTGGATAACAAGCTTTGAGCTACGAATCCTACAGGTTACCTTAAACTCCCTTCTCAGAACCAACTCTTTACATCTATAGTCAGTACAGGAATCTCGGTACGGAACATAGCCGGCGGTAAAGATCAAAGCTTGTTCGATAGCTGGATAACAAGCTTTGAGCTACGAACCCTACAGGTTACCTTAAACTCCCTTCTCAGAACCAACTCTTTACATCTATAGTCAGTACAGGAATCTCGGTACGTAACATAGCCTTCGGTAAAGATCAAAGCTTGTTCGATAGCTGGATAACAAGCTTTGAGCTACGAATCCTACAGGTTACCTTAAACTCCCTCCTCAGAACCAACTCTTTACATCTATAGTCAGTACAGGAATCTCGGTACGGAACATAGCCTTCGGTAAAGATCAAAGCTTGTTCGATAGCTGGATAACAAGCTTTGAGCTACGAATCCTACAGGTTACCTTAAACTCCCTTCTCAGAACTAACTCTTTACATCTATAGTCAGTACAGGAATCTCGGTACGGAACATAGCCGGCGGTAAAGATCAAAGCTTGTTCGATAGCTGGATAACAAGCTTTGAGCTACGAATCCTACAGGTTACCTTAAACTCCCTCCTCAGAACCAACTCTTTACATCTATAGTCAGTACAGGAATCTCGGTACGGAAGATAGTCGGCGGTAAAGATCAAAGCTTGTTCGATAGCTGGATAACAAGCTTTGAGCTACGAATCCTACAGGTTACCTTAAACTCCCTTCTCAGAACCAACTCTTTACGTCTATAGTCAGTACAGGAATCTCGGTACGGAAGATAGCCGGCGGTAAAGATCAAAGCTTGTTCGATAGCTGGATAACAAGCTTTGAGCTACGAATCCTACAGGTTACCTTAAACTCCCTCCTCAGAACCAACTCTTTACATCTATAGTCAGTACAGGAATCTCGGTACGGAAGATAGCCGGCGGTAAAGATCAAAGCTGGTTCGATAGCTGGATAACAAGCTTTGAGCTACGAATCCTACAGGTTACCTTAAACTCCCTTCTCAGAACCAACTCTTTACATCTATAGTCTCTCCTCCATTCCCAACATTATTGGTATTCTTAATGTCAACATATTTTTGGACTATTTTGTAAGAAACCATTACCATTATGAGACTTACGAACGAAAAAGTTGATCAGGCAGCAAAAATAGCTACTGCTGAAGGAATAGCATTTCACCAGGTGCCAAAGAATGACGTCGTTTCTTATACTAAAAGTCAAATCAAATCGTACTGGATCTCTAAATGGTATAATATCAGAGAAAACAAATTAAGGGAAATAAAGGCTTACCCTGTGCCCTGGAGGACTTCGTCTATAGTGGGAAATAGGAGAGCAGAGGTAGTCCTTGCTCGGCTCACGATAGGCCACACACGATTGACGCATTCTGGTGCTTCATTCCTCGACATTATGAAGCACAAGAGTGCCCAGCTTGTGGTGTCGTAATTTCCATCAAACATATCTTCACTGAATGCCGTGCCTACGAGAATGAAAGGTCTCTATTTGGGCTCACGGGTAATTTGAGTGAAGATATGGGTGATAGCCCGAATAAGATCAAAAATGTATTTAATTTTTTAGAATACACACAACTTCTAGATAAACTATGATTGTTGTGGCACATGGCCCGGGGTTGAAGTAAACCGAAACCCCGGCACCAAACAGAAATCATTGCTCAAGGTACTTAAATTAACTATCAACAAATATTTAAATGAAGTAACATAAGTTTAAAAATTCTAATATTCGATAAAATATCATTTTGAAGACAATAATTTAATCACATAAAGGCTTAATAACAACTATTACAACCATAAATTTATAAAATAAAATTCCAAACTTTATTTAACATCTGTGGTGTTAATATCCTAAAAGGTTGGTACGCCTTAAGGAAAAAAAAAAAAAAAATTACCATATCTCAAATATTTTCTGTTATTCCAGTCCATGTAATAACTGCCACTTCCATTTCATATTCTTAATAGTTCGAAATCATTTTCACATCAAAATATTGTAAAGAATTTCTTTAAGAAGGAAAATTTGTAAACAAAAAAAGTCAGTCACATACGAGCTGCATAACCAAGTATGTTCATAAGAATAATGTGTAGTGTAGATGGCATTCCAGGAATAATTTACTTAAAATAAACTAAATAAATAAATGGAAAAAAAATAATAGTTCGGATATTTTATAAAAGTAATAAGCAGCTGACTCAATTTAAATGTTTTTAATTAATTTTCTTCCAGAGTTTTGAGTATTCCAGATTCCACACGACTTAGTAAATAAACACCAGCTTCATATTTTCTTCTTTGTTCTCGATGAATAATAAAAGCGTCCAGATGTAGAAAAGTCCGACTTGCAGGAACTGCATCATCTTAGCGCGGTTCCGTTCTCAATCCTAATGTCATTTGGAAAGGTTGAAATAGACACGGTTATAATTTTGGATAGACCTTTCATTCAAACTTTTCTAGTCTAAAAATTAAATATTTTATTCTAATCCTTCCTTAACTCCGAAGTTAACCTAAATTAAAACATCATTGTTTACATGAATTTCAAACATCCAGAAAATGTTTCAACTGAATCCCATGATTCTAAGTACCCAAACAAAAAACGTTATTCAACAACTATTTTTCCAATTTTCTCGAAAACGGTTAAAGCTATCGCCTTAAAAATGGGTTTATTCGTTTTCCTAGGCCAAGAAGCCTATAAAACGAGTACTTGCAAGCTTATGAAGTTAGCGGAACGATTTTTTCGCGCGACATTCGCTCCAAAAACCATGTTCCGGTGGGCGGATTCTGCTGGTTAATGACACTGACCTTTCAAATTAGACGAAAGATTTTTGTACCAAATTTCATTAAAATTGGACTATTATTGAGGCCAGAAATGAGCGAACAGACATATATATATATTCCGGTGGAGCATTATCTCAGGATCGTGGGTTCGTTCCCCACGTTGGGCGCGGGCGAAACATACCAAATAACGTAGTGAATATGAACGAAGAGTGTCCGACTTTATCGACCCCCTGCCAGAAAAAGAACAAGAGAACAAGAAAAAGTGGAATATATATATCGGGTCATCTTTCACAAGAATTAATATATATGAAAAAATTTGAATTACCATTATTTTCGTCCATTAGGTGTTCTGAAAAGTAAAATTTTCTATTCGGCACTTCCGGGTTGCGTCATACGGTCAACCTTATAAGCGGTGTTCCTCCTTATGTAGGGAGGGAGGAACTCCGCTAAAAAGGATAAAAGAGAAAAAAAAATTATAGTGTGGTAAGATTTTATTTTAATCATTGATATGTAAAATGTCTGTTATTGAAGTTAATTCATTGTGTTAATAGTTTTAATGTAAGTAGTTTTAATTTTAGTGTGAACAATTCCTTTCTGTGGAAGGAAATCAGTGATAACGCTTCAGAGGGTGAGGCGAGTTTGGGTACACTAGGTGCCGGAAGACGACAAAGTACCGCTAAGTGGGCTGTCAAGGGGTAGACAGGGGCTGGAAGGGTTGTAAATAGTTTTAACAGTCCCAGGATTTCAATTAGAGAAACAAGCTATTAGAATCGGCGTCGCGAACAATTTTTTGAACTTACGACGGCTTAAGCCGTCTCTGCCCCTTAAAGGGTTAACAAGACAAAAAGGATAAAAACATTATTTCAGCTTATATTTTAAAGTTCTTCATATTATATTGTACCAATAAATGTATCGATAATATAAAAGTAATTCTTAAGAACAACCTTTAAGATTGCTTCAAAATTGACCAAGAATTCGCAGCTGTCTTATAGGAAGGAACTTGCACTCCATAGAATTGAAGAGACATTACCAAAAGGTCACGCACTACATTGTAGCTAGATAAGTTATTGAAATTCTATATTAAATCTGGTACATTCCCTCCCTCTCCCTCTGGAGGAGCCCCCTCCCCCGTAGAAATTGGTTATATTGCCAAGAGTGCCAGGTTCTCTCCTCCTAGTTTGAGCACTTTATCCAAAACCAATTTATCTCCCCTTTGTAGAGCAGATGGCATTGGAGCACCTCTTCAAATACCTCCATAATTAAATCTCAACCATCCCCCCCATATAGGAAAATATTTAAATTTGTTAAGTACATTCCGAAATGTCATTAAAACTCAAAATAGCCTACCGAAAATAACCCCCACTAATCTTATGTATGTACACATATATATATATACTTCATACTTCTAGTAGTCCATGACGACACAGAGAAGCATTGTCAAGTAGAGGTATCTGATGCTTGACCATATGGGACCCTGGGGAGATAGTGTGGTAAGTACTATGCTCCGGCCGGCTGAGGATTCTTATGGGTCGCCTGGAACACCGTTTTATAACACAAAACATTAGTTTACTAAACTAACGGTCATTCATTCTAACTAAAAATAAACTCACGTTATATTATTAGTTTCTAGTTTAGGTTTAGATTTCTCAAATTATTAATCATGTTTTGGAGTAGTTTTTTAATAAATAGTTTTATTTAGTTTTAGTATCCGTTATTAGTATGATAATTAGTTTAATTTAAGCAAAAGTGACTTTAATTTATGGTTTCAGTTTTTAATTCACTAATTAATTTATTGCATACTTTGATTAACAACAAGGGTAAAAAAATAGGTATGTGTGTATTTTTATTTAAATGAAGAGTGTTTATTTATGAACTACTAGCTGTTACCCGGCGTGCCATGCTACACCTACTTTCTACATATAGAAGAGCCCCAAAAAAATTAGAAACCAAAAGAGTATTATTAAAATCTAATAACACAAACCTGTAACTGTTTCGAACCCGTGACCTCCCAACTTTGAGTCCTAGACGACATTGACCTAACCTATAACACCCCCGTATCAAGACATACATTTATGCCAAGTTTGGTGAAAATCGGTCTAACGGAGTGGATTTTTATAAAAAAAAAAAAAAAAAAAAAAAAAAAAAAAAAAAACAAACAAAAAACATACAGTCTGCAGCTGGTAGACGTTTTTGACTTGGCCTATGACAATCCCCTGATCAAGACCAACCTGTGTGCCCAGTTTGATCAAAACATATAGAACGGTTTATTTTATAGGAACAAACATACAGACAGACAGTTATAAGTCGTTTTTAACTTAGTCTACGACACTCCCCAGATTATGATCTACATGTGTACCGAGTTTAGTCAAAATCGGACGAACGGTGTGGAGACGGTATCGAGTTTATTCAAAATCGGACGAACGGTGCGGATTTGTGTAAGGCTCAAACATACAGACAAACAGCTGGTAGATTTTTTTTGACTTAGCCTACGAGATTTCCCGTATCAAGACCTACCTGTCTGCCAAGTTTGGTCCAAATCGGTCAAACGGTGTGGATTTGTATAAGGAACAAACAAACAGAAAAACAGACAGTAACGTGATTTTTATATATATAGATAATGGGGAAAAATGAGGTTACAACTTACAACTGCAACTTCAGCCTATTTAAAACAAAATGAAAACTAGTTTTAATAATTTACTTAATTATCGAAATACCATATGATTTACATTAACTCACATTATTTTTAAAACTAAACAAGCATTTAGTTTTGGTTTTAGTTCAACTTATATCCATGAGGTAATTCCATTTTAATTTTTGTGTTTTTAGGTTGTAATTTTTAGTTTATTTTAAAAAGTGAATGTAGTTTTAATTTTATTTTTTAGTTTTGCCGAACATTGTATGTACGAATATAAATTTTAAGTGGTGTCATTCTCGGTAACTAGTGTGCAAGATCGATGTAGATTTAACGACATTTTTCTACAATTCTCTTATGAGTGCAACCTTCCTTCTTTACTAAGGCCCAGCGCACACGGTGCAACTGTTCTGCAACTCGAGTTGCAAACTAGTTGCGTCTGAAACCAGTTTGCAACTGAAATGAAAAATCTTTCTGCTCACGGTGCGACTTTTGTGCAATTAGAGTTGCAAACCAGTTGCGTATGAAATTAGTATGCAACTGAAACAAAACACGCGAGTATATTGGCTTGTTTTAAATCAATTGCCCAACAAGTGGTTTGTTTATTTAGTGAGTTACGTATTTTTTTGTAAGAACTTGCGATGTCAGACTCACAAGGGGAGTATACAGCGATGGGGGTCACCAATATGAACTATTTTTATTCTGGTGATTCTACTTGCAAAAAATGGTTCTCAAAATAAAAATTAAATGTTAACTTTTTTGCATATAACGTCAATCCCAGAACAAGTAGAAACACCCTCATTGGAAGGAAATGTGTCAGATTATTGACCCTCCAAGTTTGGTTTGAATCGGGTAAATATTCTTTGAAATATGGCCGGATTCTTCAATCTTTAACAAACTTATAAGGGCCCTCCCCCTTAGTGAAATTTAAAATACCCTTTTTTTTTTAAATATTCACAAAATTTGAATTTAGGGGTTTTTTAATGTGCTAAAAACGAATCTGACATCCGTTTTTAAATCAAAAATTGCTTCACGTTAAGTTCTTGTAGGCACATATTGTTATTGGCTATATGGCTCAAATACACTTTACTTAAAACTGCCTTTATTTACATAACCCAAGATAACATAGCTGAAAAACATATGTAATGAATTAACCTTCTTGTAACTAAGCAACCGCAAATATCGATAGAATGCACGGATGTCCGACGAAAGTCTCGTACAACTCAAATGCAACGCAACTGCAACCGCGGACCCTCAGGTTTTAAATCGTCAAAAACAAGTTGCGTCGTGTGCGCCTGCCCATTGAAATACATTGCCGAGGTCTCAAAACAGTTGCGCGTGCGACTGGAGTTGCATCGTGTGCGATGGGCCTTAACATATGTTTGGTTTCAGGTTAGTTTGAAATGGTCAAAAACCAGTTGCGTCGTGTGCGCCTGTCCATTGAAATACATTGCCGAGGTCGCAAAACAGTTTCGCGTGCAACTGGAGTTGCATCGTGTGCGATGGGCCTTAACATATGTTTGGTTTCAGGTTAGTTTGAAATGGTCAAAAACCAGTTGCGTCGTGTGCGCCTGTCCATTGAAATACATTGCCGAGGTAGCAAAACAGTTGCGCGTGCAACTGGAGTTGCAAACGAGTTGCATCGTGTGCGATGGGCCTTAACATATGTTTGGTTTCAGGTTAGTTTGAAATGGTCAAAAACCAGTTGCGTCGTGTGCGCCTGTCCATTGAAATACATTGCCGAGGTAGCAAAACAGTTGCGCGTGCAACTGGAGTTGCAAACGAGTTGCATCGTGTGCGATGGGCCTTAACATATGTTTGGTTTCAGGTTAGTTTGAAATCGTCAAAAACCAGTTGCGTCGTGTGCGCCTGCCCATTGAAATACATTGCCGAGGTCGCAAAATGGATTGCCGACGGAGAAATGGATTAAAGCTTAACCAGAAGAGAATATAAAGCTACTGAGATATTTCGACAGGTTCCTCCAGTTGGATCACGCAAAGGCTTTCTATCCCTTTATCACGCTATTTGGTTAAAATAGAACAATGTTCAATAACTTCAACCAACGTTTACAAAGTATAAACTGAAACTATAAATGCAAGGTAGGGATTGTCGGGGCTCGGTCACTACTAACATTGAGAGGAGATCGTTGACCGTAGATGATGCAAGGTAGGGATTGTCGGGGTTCGGTCACTGCCAACATTGAGAGGAGATGGTTGACCGTAGATGATGCAAGGTAGGGATTGTCGGGGTTCGGTCACTGCTAACATTGAGAGGAGATGGTTGACCGTAGTGATGCAAGGTAGGGATTGTCGGGGTTCGGTCACTGCTACTTAATAAAACTACATTTTATCATAAAAATGGTTTTATTGTGCCGACGTTTCGGCTTGAACTTCAAGCCTTCATCAGGGCTGTAAAAAACAAGTAGGACGGATGTAATACTGATATATATATATATATTCCTGCATACACAAATACACATACATATATACATACATACATATATGGAAAAAGTCAAAAACATAAAATACTAGAAGATAATATATAGAAGAACAATGTGCTCTAGAAGTGTTTGGATTATTAGGAGAACAGACATAAGAATAACAGATTACATATTAGATTAGATATAAAAATAACAATAAGCCCATATTGTTATTTTTATATCTAATCTAATATGTAATCTATTATTCTTATATCTGTTCTCCTAATAATCCAAACACTTCTAGAGCACATTGTTCTTCTATATATTATCTTCTAGTATTTTATGTTTTTGTCTTTTTCCATATATGTATCTCCTATATATTTGTCAAATACCACTCACTCACTCACTCACTCATCTATCAACGCCCAGCCCAAACCGCTCAACAGAAAATTTTGAAATTTTGCATGGACACTCCCTATATAACGTAGGCGCTCGCTAAGAAAGGATTTTTTGATATTCGTATTTTTAAGCATTTTTAGGGGGGTTTAAAGTTTGAGTTGGTTAGAGAAGGCAAGCCTAGGCAGCCTGCGTTGCTAGGACGATAAAGAACAGCTGTTACCTTACATTATCTATCTCATAGTATTATTTTTAGTTAGCCAGACCTTGAATTACTTGAAATAAACTGTCCCTCATAGAGTTTTAATTGCGTTTCTTTTCTGCATGTCCCCGTCAGATAGGCTTGCCATATTTTTGGAGAGGTAAACCGAGACACATTAATATGGGATGGGCATACCAGGGGGGGGGGGATAAAAAGAGTACAAATTATAAGCAAAATGGTTGGTGAGTTTTAAGCCTAGCAACTAACGGGAAGGGGGATCTTGAACTGTTAGTCACCCAAACCTTAAAAATAAGAACGGAACTTTTTTTGCTACTTGATTTTCTTAAAACAATATCTCAGCCAAATAGTAGTGTCTGGCAGCTGGCAGCGCTGTGCAGGTAGTTCCATCGTTTTAAAGTTAGATTACTTCTGATTTCTTTGACACTATTAGCAGTAGTAACAATGTTGATTGTAGAAAAGTAACCGATTTAAAAAAGATTCTTATAAACATGAATTCATTACTCTTTACATCTTACAGCCTTTTCCGGGACATTGATAAAACTGGGCGGGACACCGAAACAATTGCAAAATAGCGGGACAGTCCCGGTCTAACAGTGATGTATGGCATATCCTTAGGTTTTCCAGGTGAGGTAATAATATCCGGAGCCCTTGCACAGCCTCCTCGCCTATAACCTTGGTAATACTCGTAAATATATTGGGTGTTACCATATGACTTCATGGAAACATAAACTTTTAAATTTTAACGCCCATTGAATAACATATAGTATGACGGGAACCGTGCTGTTATAAACTTCACAGAATTGTATAGTAACGTAATTTTAATTAAACGCAATAAAATAACTACTTATCTGCCGTGACGAAGCACGGGCTATATATATATTCAGCTAGTGTATATATATATATATATATATATATATATATATATATATATATATATGTATATTTCAGTATTACATCCGTCCTACTTGTTTTTTACAGCCCTGATGAAGACTTGAAGTTCGAGCCGAAACGTCGGCACAATAAAGCTATTTTTATGATAAAATGTAGTTTTATTAAGTAGCAGTGACCGAACCCCGACAATCCCTACCTTCCATCATCTACGGTCAACAATCTCCTCTCAATGAAACTATAAATGTTTGCACAGATTCCTTAATGTCCTTAGAGAAGATTTACAGTACACATCCAATTAGCTTAAACACATTTACACAAATAAACATTGTAAAAACCAGAGTTGGGCAATTACTCGAGTGAATGATTAAGAGTGAAGAGTGAATTACTCATGGGCCATGAGTGATGAGTAATGATTAAATCACTCATTACTCTCATGGTCATGAGTGATGATTGATCACTCTTTAATTTTTAAGAATGAGTAATTCACTCATCACTCAATAATCATGAGCCATGATTAAAAATATTTGGTGGATTTTTTAGCACTTTCCTCCGAAGGAAAGTAGCTATTGAGGTTGCACTCATGACGGAATGTTTGAAAAATTTCTTCGAATCTTTATCGATCCTACCTAGTAGACACCGAAAATGACCCCAGTTAAAATTTATATATATATATATATATATATATATATATATATATATATATATATATATATATATATATTTATATATGTGTCCGTTAACACGATACAGGCCAGAGTTTTTGTTTTTTATGTACTTGGTATGTAGTATTCCCCCATCAAACGATTGAACGAGTTCATTAACCAATAAAATCGGTCCATCCGGAGGGGGGGGGGGTTTACTCCGGAGCCAAAGTAGTTATTTGTCAATACCAGCCATAATTTTTGGTATATTTCAACGAAACTCGGGATTTTTTGTGGTCAACTGAAGAGAAACATTTGTTGTAAAAATACACTAAATCGGTTGACTAGAAGGGGGAGTTTACTCCGGACAGAAATTACTAATTTGCTCATACCGATCGTAAATTCTGCTGTATTCTAAAGAAACGCGCTATACATCCTGGGTATCTAATAAGGAAGAAGTGTTGTAAAAATGAACTAAATCGGTCTATGGGAAGGGGGGGATTTACTTTGTACTATGTTTGAATTGAATTGATACAGCCGTTATTTATGTTTTTGTTTTATTTATCTATATAGGTTATTTTAAGCAAATTATTCAGGAATGCAATCGACACTACTCAATTCTAAGGAACGTGCTTAATTATGCAGCTCCTGCGTGACGGACTTTATATTAATTAGAGTAGGTAAAAAAATATTTTATTTCTATAAAAACAAATTGAGCAAAACAATTTTTTTTCAATTCTGGGGCATTGTATTCACACTAAGGTCAAGCTGGGTCACTTTCGGTGCCGAATAATAACTTGCGGGACACCATAGTCATCTATAAGGGGAGCTGGGCACTTCCGGATTTCTTCCGGTCACTATGATTACTTCTGGAGCGATAAATTCATCCCTGGATTACTTCCGGTTAGATCTAGGTAACTTTCAGGTACTTCGTGTTTACTTCCCGTCTCTCTTAATTACTTAAAGGGCTCTAACATAATCCCAGGACTACTTCCGGCTGGTTCTAAGTGTCGTTTGAGCATTTCCTGTTCATATCCGGTTTACCTCCGCGCTAATTTAGCGGTACTGTATAAAGCCAGCGCTAACGATTAGCACTAGCTACGGCAGACCGCTAATTGCTAATTTAGTTATGAAATCTTTAAATATCTTTGTTGCTAACTAGTCAGGATATAGAAGGTGGTATAGAAAAGGATATGGAAAGTGTTATTAGGGAGGATATAGAGGGTGGTATTAGGAAGGATATAGGAGGTGGTATTAGGAAGGATATAGAAGGTGGTATTAGGAAGGATATTGAAGGCGGTACTAGGAAGGATATAGAAGGTGGCATTAGGGAGGATATTGAAGGCGGTATTAGAAAGGATATAGAAGGTGGCATTAGGGAGGATATAGAAGGCGGTAATAGACAGGATATAGAAGGTGGTATAGAAAAGGATATGGAAAGTGTTATTAGGGAGGATATTGAAGGCGGTATTAGAAAGGATATAGAAGGTGGCATTAGGGAGGATATTGAAGGCGGTATTAGAAAGGATATAGAAGGTGGCATTAGGGAGGATATTGAAGGCGGTAATAGAAAGGATATAGAAGGTGGTATTCGGAAATATATAGAAGGTGGTATTAGGAAGGATATAGAAGGTGGTATTAGGATGGATATAGAAGGTGGTATTAGGAAGAATATAGGAGGTGGTATTAGGAAGGATATAGAAGGTGGTATTAGGAAGTATATAGAAGGTGGTATTAGGAAGGATATAGGAGGTGGTATTAGGAAGGATATAGGAGGTGGTATTAGGAAGGATATAGAAGGTGGTATTAGGAAGGATATAGAAGGTGAATTAGGAAGGATATAGGAGGTGGTATTAGGAAGGATATAGAAGGTGGTATTAGGAAGGATATAGAAGGTGGTATTAGGACATTGGATATTGAAGGTGGTATTACGAAGGATATAGAAGGTGGTATTAGGACATTGGATATTGAAGGTGGTATTACGAAGGATATAGAAGGTGGTATTAGGAAGGATATAGAAGGTGGTATTAGGAAGGATATAGAAGGTGGTATTACGAAGGATATAGAAGGTGGTATTAGGAAGGATATAGAAGGTGGTATTAGGAAGGATATAGAAGGTGGTATTAGGAAGGATATAGAAGGTGGTATTAGGAAGGATATAGAAGGTGGTATTAGGACATTGGATATTGAAGGAGGTATTAGGACATTGGATATTGAAGGTGGTATTACGAAGGATATAGAAGGTGGTATTAGGAAGGATATAGAAGGTGGTATTAGGAAGAATATAGAAGGTGGTATTAGGAACGATATAGAAGGTGGTATTAGGAAGGATATTGAAGGTGGTATTAGGAAGGATATAGAAGGTAGTATTAGGAAGGATATTGAAGGTGGTATTAGGAAGGATATAGAAGGTGGTATTAGGAAGGATATAGAAGGTGGTATTAGGAAGGATATAGAAGGTGTTTTTAAGAAGGAAAAAGAAGGTAGTATTAGGAAGGATATACAAGGTGGCATTAGGAAGGGTATTGAAGGTGGTATTAGAAAGGATATAGAAGGTGGTATTAGGAAGGATATAGAAGGTGGTATTAGGAAGGATATAGAAGGTGGTATTAGGAAGGATATTGAAGGTGGTATTAGGAAGGATATAGAGGGTGGTATTAGGAAGGATATTGAAGGTGGTATTAGTAAGGATATAGAAGGTGGTATTAGGAAGGATATAGAAGGCGGTATTAGGAAGGATATAGAAGGCGGTATTAGGAAGGATATTGAAGGTGGTATTAGGAAGGATATAGAAGGTGTTATTAGGAAGGATATAGAAGATGGTATTAGGAAGGATATAGAAGGTGGTATTAGGAAGGATATAGAAGGTGTTTTTAAGAAGGAAAAAGAAGGTAGTATTAGGAAGGATATAGAAAGTGGCATTAGAAACCTTTAAGTCTGAAATTTTTAAGAGCAATTTGATAGTTGCCAGGATTGAAGTGGTATACAAAGTAATTCTTGCTAACACTCTTCAGCATTTGGAATTGGTTACATATGGAATATTTAAGATATAGTAATTAGATGTAAAAAATATATCAACATTTTTAAGAGCAATTTTAATTAATAATTTGAAGAATATATATATATATATATATTTACAAAAAGTAACAAGTGATGATAACAATAATTATTATTACAAGCGGAATTTAGGTAGAACTTATCTTGGAGACCAGTTTTGAGAATGAGACTGTATTAAGAATTGACTTAAAATACTTAAAGAACATTAGTTTTTTTGGTTGATTTCAAGCAAGTTTAATAAGAATACCAAAAGAAAAAAATAAAGAAAAGAAAATGTCAATATCCTTCCTAATACCATCTTGAATATCCTTCCGTAAACCACCTTTAATATCCTTTCTAATACCACCTTCAATATCCTTCCTAATACCGCTTCCTTTATCCTTCCTAATACCACCTTCAATATCCTTCCTAATATCGCTTCCTTTATCCTTCCTAATACCACCTTCTATATCCTTCCTAATACCACCTCCTATATCCTTCCTAATACCACCTTCTATATACTTCCTAATACCATCTTCTATATCCTTCCTAATACCACCTCCTATATCCTTCCTAATACCACCTTCTATATCCTTCCTAATACCACCTCCTATATCCTTCCTAATACCACCTTCAATATCCTTCCTAATATCGCTTCCTTCATCCTTCCTAATACCACCTTCTATATCCTTCCTAATACCACCTCCTATATCCTTCCTAATACCACCTTCTATATACTTCCTAATACCACCTTCTATATCCTTCCTAATACCACCTCCTATATCCTTCCTAATACCACCTCCTATATCCTTCCTAATACCACCTTCTATATCCTTCCTAATACCACCTCCTATATCCTTCCTTATACCACCTTCTATATCCTTCCTAATACCACCTCCTATATCCTTCCTAATACCACCTTCTATATCCTTCCTAATACCACCTTCTATATCCTTCCTAATACCACCTTCTATATCCTTCCTAATACCACCTCCTATATCCTTCCTAATACCACCTTCTATATACTTCCTAATACCACCTTCTATATCCTTCCTAATACCACCTCCTATATCCTTCCTAATACCACCTCCTATATCCTTCCTAATACCACCTTCTATATCCTTCCTAATACCACCTCCTATATCCTTCCTTATACCACCTTCTATATCCTTCCTAATACCACCTCCTATATCCTTCCTAATTCACCTTCTATATCCTTCCTAATACCACCTTATTAGAAAGAATTTTATCTAGGCTTCGGATAGGATTCTTACCTGTAATTGACAACGTAGCAAATTGACCATTCTTCATGACTAAATCGGCCCCTACACGGTGAGTAATAATGACATTATCAGTAATGTCATTACTATTCAACTCTCGTCATTCCATATCATCATTACAATGTACACCTTACACCGTCATTCCATATCATCATTACAATGTACACCTTACACCGTCATTCCATATCATCATTACAATGTACACCTTACACCGTCATTCCATATCATCATTACAATGTACACCTTACACCGTCATTCCACGGATCATTTTTAATGTCATTACTTTTCTTCAGTGTGCATTGTGATCTCCGTGACAGAACCGTTTTGTTAATAATGGATCCTCGCAAAGTCGCCTGTGTAGCTATAATTGCGACACTAGCCGCAAAAAAACACGTGAAACGTTCGTAAAGGCCTTAATATGACACATATCCTTCCAATCGGGGCGTTTCCAAGTGTTCTGGTATCGAGGTTATGTGCAAAAAATTTTACATTTTATTTTTATTTTGATAACCATTTTTCGCAAGTACCTTTTGAGATAATGCAATAGTCATTTATATGGTTAGAAAAGGAGTCTTTCTTCTTTTGAAAGATTTCAATGACGTAAAAATCGGATTATCTCAAGAGGAGATATTGAATTTCAAAACGTCACATTACTTTGTCGCTTACAAATTTTTATTCTCTTCCAGACTGGGAAAAATCATTATTTTTTGTGTTCAATATTATTCGCCACGTTAGGGTTTCTTGGGGTGCTGATTTTAAATCTGCTATTATTTTTGGTGTAAAAAAAATGTATAATACTAGTTTTCTTGAAAACGTAAGCATATTTTTGAATATATTTGACGAAATATAAATTATAGTTTAACGATTATATTTTCTTCTAATCTACTCTATAAGACAAATGAATTGGTAAAAGAATCACGTTTATATAAAAAATAAAGGACTTTCAACCTATTTTATATCGTCGATACAAATGCAAAGTAAAGAATGTGAAAAGTTGTTGGTACCTTATAGATGACTTTATATATATTTTATTCTATGATATATTTTAATTAGACTTAATGCGGGTTCGTTACTTTGATATATATATTACTTTTATAACTATTTTATAGCTATAATGTTACCAAGGTAGAGTCATACATTTCAATTCATCTTATTTTTTGCCCTTTCTACTCAATCTAGTTTAACCTTTACATCTGTTTCACCTAGTTACAGCTCGAGATAGACTGAGTAATGACGGATTAATGATGTAGCGCTCCCTACACCATCATTACTAATGACAATATCCCCTCCACTTTCAGTAATGATGAAGCCGAGATCAGAAAATCCGGATTCACATCATTACTGTTCGTCATTCCAACTTTGTCCACCTTACACTATCATTATTACTGTCATTTTGATAAGGTAATGTCATTATTACTCACCGTGTAGGGGCCGCTTTATATGACTAACTGACGGAAGATAGTCCATATATTCAAATACTCCTTACACATTTAAAAGATGCAACCATTCATTCGAAAACATAGATATTTTTTCTTTTTAATGAACATATTTTAGTTTTATCATTTTATTGTATATAATAATTTTGTTTCCTGTTGTTAGTTTTGTTTTCTTATTAGAGCCAACTGAAACATCTTACCGAAATGAACTGATTCACAATAAACAATGAATAACTATAAATATATGGGATATATTATAGTTACTTATAATAATGTTAATAATTATCAAAAAGTCCGACTCGCAGGAACTGCAGCATCTTAGCGCGGTTCCGTTCATGTCCCTAGTGCCATTTGATAAGATTAGAAAAGAAATAAACTTATTTTTTTTTTTTTTATGTATCTCGTGAAAATTGTCAAAATCCTCTCGAACATCTCGAATAAAAGTGATATTAAGGTGTCAGGGACACCGACAGTAGCTAACTTTTACACAGAAGCGGAAATTACAGAATCTGGCTCTCATTCTAAAGCAAAGCTCTATAAATCAATACAAAATATGCCTAATAAAGCCTTTCTAGAGGATACAGAAGCTTGGGCGTATATGAGGGGGGGGCTGAGGGGGCTGCAGCCCCTCCCGAAATTTTGAATTGATGATAAAAACTTCAGGATAATAGGAAAGTGGAATATGAGGACAATTCTAGCACAAGCATTGGTCTTTGCGGACGATATTGTTCTCATAGCTGATTCCAATGAAAATTTGCAGCAAGCAGTTTCCGAGTGGGAAGCGGAACTAGAAAGGAAGGGCTTGGTAATAAATGCAAGGAAAATCAAGGTGATGCACATTGGTCATGAAGAGGAGGAAATTGTAGTTCGCTGCAAGGGGGAAGTATTGGAAACAGCAGAGGAATATACATACCTCGGAACTGTGATCAGCAGGAATGGGAAAATGGACCCGGAGCTCTCCAACAGGATAAAAAAAGATAATAATGTTTATTACCAGCTGTGTAACACTGTGGTAGGGAAGAGAGAGATGGAAAACAGCGTCAAACTGCACATTTTTAAGGCCATCTATCTCCCTACACTTCTATATGGAACTGAAAGCTGGGTGCCACTGAAGAAACATTGGAGTAGGGCTACAGCCGCAGAAATGAAGTATCTCCGTAGAGTGGCAGGTCTGGCAAGGAGAGACCAAGTCAGGAACGAAAGGATACGGAGTGATGTGGGAGTAGCTTCCTTGAAGGAAACAGTGGGGAAGAGGCAGCTAAGGTGGTTTGGGCATGTATGCAGGATGAGCGAAGACCGAGATCCGCGAAAGTTCTTTGAGGCTCGGCCCACTGGACGTCGTCCACGAGGAAGGCCGAGATTACTCTGGATCGACCACATTTCCAGGCTTGGACAGGAAAAGGGAAAGAGTCTGAACTCCATGAAAGCGCTGGCTCGGGATCGCGATGTTTGGCGGTCTTGGATCGAGGCACCTCCACGCTGAAAGGCACAAAGGAGGATGATAAAGAAGAAGAAGAAGAAGATAAAAACTTCTCGTAAAACCCTTAAAAATAAATTAAATACGATCACTTAGTTCATAAAACATATTTTATTTTACGTGTAATAGCGTTTTAGTTGCCTAAAACTATTCCATGCTCTAAATATTTAGTATTCCATACCGTGGAAATGGTCTCAGCCCCCCCCCCCCCGAAATTGTTTTTATATACGCCCATGTACAGAAGGATCAAGAAGAAGTACACAAGATTGAGTAGAATACCCTGCCTAATATAGCCTATATAGAATAATATGCCGAATAAAGCCTATCTAGTAAATGCACAAGGACAAATAAAAGTCTTGACGAATAACAAGTCAAGAAAAAAAAATTTATTTAACAAAATAAAACAAAGTTTAGTTGCCCAACTACAATAGAATAATATACCTAATTAAGTCTATGGAGTAGACACAAATGGACCAAAAACAAGTCTTATGGAATATTGCTTTTTTTTCTAATTAAATACTTTTTATCAATATTTAGTATATAACCTTTGTTGAAAACTATTGATTGCTAATTGATGAATCGGTTTACAACTAAGTAGTCTTTATGAATATTTACATTATAACCTTATGTTTGGATCTGTGTTTTTGGGGTGCTCTCCGCATAGGCTTTGTATTTGTGTCGGCAGATACCTGGGGTATATTTACAGCTCTTGAGGATTAACTCTTAGCAGGTAAATTTCCTGCGGCCCCCTTGTTTCTACGGGCATTGAACTGCCATATTCGCTCATAGTATCTAACCGTTGTGAAGTTTATTTTTTGGATTTAGGACTTAATATACATATGTAGACTAAATCATAGCAAGAAGTAATCCTCCGTCGTCGGTTCTTAACTATGTAGACTCGCTAATGTTATCCAATCTTAGATACATCGTATTTAAAATCCCCAGCAAAAACACGACATTTCATCAGAATCCCCAGCTGAATATAACTTATATAGAATAATATGCAAAGTAAAGCCTATCTAGTGGATAAAAATTGAGGAAAAAAGCCGTTCGTGGTGGTAGAAAATCTTAAAAGTATTTCACTCAGAAATCTCCGAAATATTGTCACTAATTTTACGTATCCTGTTTTATAGCCAAATAGATTTATATTCTATAATCAATAAGAAAAACCTACCAACATTAAAAAACTATGGGTAAAAGATGAAAATAGGGAATACCAAGAATAATTCTAAAGAACGAAATCAACGCCAGTACTGTAATCTAGATATTCATACGGCATCTTCGAATTCTAACAAACAAAATATTGATTCTAATTATACGTATCCTGTTTTATTGACAAATACATTTGACTACTATAAGCAATTAAAAACACTAGGGAATATGCCAAAGAACTCGGAGTAGGAGCCTCGACAGTTTCAAGACATTTGAAGGAAATCGACAAATCTAAAACTGACATTTCATACGGTACAGCCTGATATATTTTTAACAATGAATTGTTTTTCTTATTTTAATTAATCTGTTTTATTGTCAAATTTATTATCCAACTTTAAGCAATTAAAAAATAACAAGGAATAAAAACAAACAAAAAGAACCGTTCGAATAAACGAAATCAATTACTTCAAAGTTTAAGCACTTATTTCTCCGATTGACAGGAACAGCCAGATCCATAGAGAATTGGAGGTTGATCCATTTTTCACTCACATAGAAAAGCTAGTGCGAAAATATCACCAGACTCTTCCAGCCTCCAGCAGTTCCATGTTTTATCAACTTGGACAAAGAAAAACCTCGCGAATCAAACACAGACTTTATCAAGACATTTTAACCCTTTAAATTTTTATCTTACAAATATTGTTTTGTGTATAATACGTTTTGTATTGGTCCAATAAAATTGTTTTGTGTTTGTCTCCGATTGACATAGCCTAATCAAAAATTGTTTCAGAATCTTTTTTGTAGAACATTTAGTAAGCTTTCGCATGGTAACCCTCCGATTACCAATATTCCTAACCGTCTTCGAGATATTAGGGAATGTATACGAAGTTCCCAAAACATTTCATGTCTGTTAATAAAATATTTTATTCTAATCTTTCCTTAGCTCCAAACGTAACCAAAATTTTAACATATTAGTGTTGATGAAATTCAAACATGCAGAAAATTTTTTAACTGAATCCCATAATTTTAAGTATCAAAATCAAAGACAAAAAGAACAGTTCGAATAAGCGAAATCAATCACTTTAAAGTTTTAAGCACTTATTTCTCCGATTGACATCGCCTAATCAAAACTTTCATTAGAACCTTTTTTGTAGAGCATTTTGTAAGCTTTCTAATGGTATTCTTCCGATTCCCATATTCTCAACCTTTTTCGAGATATTAAGGAAAGTATACAAAGTTACCAAAACTTTTTTATGCCTGTTAATAAAATATTTTATTCTAACCCTTCCTTAACTCCAAACGCAACCAAAATTTCAACATATTAGTTTTAATGAAAGTAGAACATGCAGTAAATGTTTCAACTGAATCCCATGATTCTAAGTACCCAAACCAAAAACGGCATTCAAAAATTATTTTTTCAGTTTTCTCGAAAACGGTTAAAGCTATCGCCTTGAAAATGGTTCCATTCGTTTTCCTAGCCCAAGAAGCCTATAAAAAGAGTACTTACAAGCTTATGAACTCAAAAACGTAAGCGTTACGATTTTTTTTGCGCGAATTTCGCCCCAAACGCCATCTTCCAGTGGGCGGATTTTGCTGGTTAACGAACTTGACCTTTCAAATTGGACGACAGATTTTTTTACCAAATTTCATCAAAATCGGACCATCAGGGAAGCCAGAAATGAGCGAACAGACAAATATATATATATATATATATAAATAAATATATACATATATATATACAAATTTGAACCACCGTTATTTTCGGTCTCTGGGGGTTCTGAAACGCGAAATTTTCTTGTCGGCACTTCCGGATTGTTTCATTGTATCAGCCTTATAAGCGGGGTTCCTCCCTATGGGGGAGGGAGGAACCGCGCTAAAAGGAAAACTATTAATTCCACTTATTCACTTCTAGGTTAGAAAGTCAACACACACACACACACACATATATATATATTCTGGTCTATTTCCTTACTCAAGCTTTATCCGGTCATGGATGCTTTAGAAAGTATTTACATGGTTGGAAAAGAACAAGTAGTGAAGTATGTATCTACTGTGGAGAGGTCGATGATGTCGAGCATGTGCTTTTTGTATGCCCGAAGTGGACAAGTATCAGGCAGGAACTATTCCTACAGCGTGGTCAGGACAATCGTGGAGAGGAAAGAGAAGGAAATAAGCAAACAAAGGTAATTAGACAGCTATCATGATGAAGTAATGCGCAAGCGGTTTCCATCGTAATGCGCAAGCGGTTTCCATCATGGTCGCGAAGAACAAGGGAGGGAGGTTTTTAGTCGGTTGGAGTCCGACACTACCTGGTTATCCTCGCCAGGTGTCCATGAAGGATTTTCCTCCCACAAAATATATATATATATATATATATATATATATATATATATATATACTAGCTGAATACCCGTGCCTCGTCACGGCAGATAAGTAGTTATTTTATTGCGTTAAATGATGAATCCTCAAAATTAACGCTCCTACATAATTTTATAATAATTTCCTACAATACGTACATGCAATAAGACTACCCGACTATACTTCAGTATATTCGGCAGAGCTACATGCAATAAGACTACCCGACCATACTTCAGTATATTCGGCAGAGCTACATGCAATAAGACTACCCGACCATACTTCAGTATATTCGGCAGAGCTACATGCAATAAGACTACCCGACCATACTTCAGTATATTCGGCAGAGCTACATGCAATAAGACTACCCGACCATACTTCAGTATATTCGGCAGAGCTGCATGCCATTCTTCTCGCACTAACATCCACAACTCAACTACTCACGATATTACAATTTGCACGGACTCACTGAGTTTTTTCCTTTCCATGGGAAACATATACAGCACTCATCCTCTTATCGTCAAAATGTTTACTACATTATTTCAATTACAAAGTCAACACAAACATGTCACGATGTTCTAGCTACCTGGTCACGTTGGTATACCACAAAGTACATCTGTAGACATACAAGCGAAATTTGCAACACAGAGACCCTGAACAGACTCAGAAACCGTAACTACATCAGATTTATGTACCTTAGCACAAACCATCATATTGGACGACTTGCAAAAAGAATGGACTAAATCCGAAAGCAAGTTAAGACAGATTAAAAACACAACAGGAGCCTGGTTGAACGCAAGCCTCACAAGACGGGAACAAGTAGTATTAACCAGGCTTAGAATTGGACACTGCTTGCTAACTCACGGACATCTTATGCAGACAGACCAAAATGCAGACATTGTAACGAGGACCTTACAGTAAAACACATACTTATAGACTGTAGACAGAGAGACAATTTACAAATACCACACGACTTAGTTGAAATATTATTACCAAGTAGCCCTTACACCAACACAATACTCAAACATTTAAAAACACTCAACATATACTCAAAAACTTAATAAAATATGTAAAATTTATAGTAAAGTATAGTTGAGCTTTTGTGTTTTTTTTTCTAAATGAAATTTCCAACTGCCCTCCATCTGCATTAAAAGTAAAAAAATCGAATTGAGATAATTTTAATTTAAAGTACTTATACATATTCCTTATAATATATATACCTATATATATTTACTTATTTTCTATTCCTTTATTTATCATTATTTTGTTGTTTTCAGTTTCATTTATTTAGTTATACTTTATAATTATTTATTTCATTTTTTTTTTATTTATTTATCTTTTTCTTTTGGACTGAGACAGATTTTCATAGTGATAAACTGTAAGGAGACCATCGCCAAACTGTAAGGAGACCATCGCCAAACTGTAAGGAGACCATTGCCAAACTGTAAGGAGACCATCGCCAAACTGTAAGGAGACCATCGCCAAACTGTAAGAAGACCATCGCCAAACTTTAAGGAGACCATCGCCAAACTGTAAGGAGACCATCGCCAAACTGTAAGGAGACCATCGCCAAACTGTAAGGAGACCATCGACAAACTGTAAGGAGACCATCGCCAAACTGTAAGGAGACCATCGCCAAACTGTAAGGAGACCATCGCCAAACTGTAAGGAGACCATCGCCAAACGTTACGGGTCTCTGAAAAGAAATACATAAGTAATAATTTCCAGTATCAAAAAACAGATAACGTAGAGATCACCCGTTATCTGTAGGTTACCAGCGTGGGCGTATATAAGGGCAACTGAGGGATGTGCAGCCCCCCTCCCTCCCCCCCCCCCCGAAATTTTGATTTGATGGTAAAAATGTGTCTTAAAAAAGTTAAAAATAAATTAAATAAGATCATTTCTTTTATAAGCACAATTGGTTTGATCCATTCCAAAGATCATTTCATTTTTGGGTAAAAATGCAGTTTCCAGCCCTCCAAACCGATTTCTTTCAAACTTTGCACAATAACGTATTTTGATGCACTAAACACGAATACGATTAAAAAAAAAACGTCGGATTTAACTAGGAAAGAAGTTATTAAGCACTTAAGTTCACTGTTGTGCACGTTATGAGAGCTAATATAAACAACTAAATTTGTGACGACTTTAAGGCATACATGCTATGCGTTTCCGCTCGCTACGCTCGCTCAAAAAGATAACAAAACCCCAGTCAATCCAACTCGCTAAAATTAATAGACTATAATATTAAGCACTAAAGTTAGGAAGGTTATAAAACTAGGCGTCATCAGCGTATTTGTAAACTCGCGCATGCGCAGATATGTAACATTGGGAAACAGAGAACTCTCATTTGAAATGTTCAGAAACCATTTATTCAAAGATATTGTTAATTTTAAGGGCATCCTCACCCGTCGTCACCTGTCGCTTAAGGGCATACGTACTATGCGTTTCCGCTCACTCAAGAAAATAACAAAACCCCAGTCAATCCAACTCGCTAAAATTAATAGAATTCTATTAATTTTAGAGAGTTGGATTGACTGGGGTTTTGTTATCTTCTGGAGCGAGCGGAAACGCATAGAACGCCCTGTATGCCCTTAAAGTCGTCCCAGACATTCTTCTAATCCTCCATCATCCCCACATTGAGCACAGTTGAGAGAATTACTCAAAATTTTGTTCAAATAAAAATTTGGGTAATTCTTGTCTATTATCAACAAGAATTATAAATTTTTGCAATTTCATACTTCTTGTTTTTTTTTGTTTTTTTATAAAATAACAGTAGACAATTGAAGTTCGGTAGGCGCGAATTAGAACGATAATTATAAAGGCATTAGCTAATTATTAAGGGATTTCTGATATATAATACTTTTCATGAACGAAACAAGAAATGTGAAGAGTGTTTCATTATTTAAAAAAATGATTGTAAATAAATAACTGCTGATGAATTTCGATAATTTATGGTAAATTTCAAATAAACTTCCTTATAACGAACTTTTCCATACCCGCGCATGCGTATGTTGACAAATTTAGTTGTTTACATTAGCTCTCTTAACCTGCACAACAGTGAACTTAAGTGCTTAATAACTTCTTTCCTAGTTAAATCCGACGATTTTTTTTTATCGTATTCGTGTTTAGTGCATCAAAATACGTTATTGTTCAAAGTTTGAAAGAAATCGGTTTGGAGGGCGTGAAACTGCATTTTTACCCATTTTTGTTGTAATAGCGTTTCATTTGCCTAAAACTATTCCAAGTTGATAGTATTCCATACCCCAGTAATTCAAGGACTGCCATCATAGTTGAAATTAACCTCAATTAAAAATAATACTATGAACTAGACAATGAACGGTAACAGCTGTTCTGTTATCGTCCTAGCAACGCTTGCTGCCTAGGCTTGCATGCTCTAACCAACTCAAACTTTAAACCCCTCTAAAAATACTTAAAAATTCGAATATCAAAAAATCCTTTCTTAGCGAGCGTCTACGTTCTATAGGGAGTGTCCATGCAAAATTTCAATTTTTTCTGTCGAGCGGTTTGGGCTGGGCGTTGATAGGTCAGTGAGTGAGTGGTATTTGACAAATATATAGTAGATATATATATATATATATATATATATATATATATATATATATATATATATATATATATATATATTATATGGTAAATGTCAAGGAGCGTGGTCTCCACGCCGATCCTTTTGAAACTTTGCACTATAACGTATTTTGATGCACTAAACACGAATCCGTTAAAACAAAAGCTCGCTTTTCACTACGAAAGAAGTTATGAAACACTAAAGTTCACTGTTATGGAGGTTATAAAAGACGGGGTAACGGCGAATTTGTAAACACGCGCATGCGCAATAGTCCTTAATGACGAAGTGTAATTGAAATTTAGACTCACCTTGTGGTAGCTGACTTGGTCGTAAATTGTCGCTTTTGGGCATACGTGCTATGCGTTTCCGCTCGCTCAAGAAAATATCAAAACCCCTAGCCAATCCAACTCGCTAAAATTAATAGAATTTTATTAATTTTAGCGAGTTGGATTGACTAGGGGTTTTGATATCTTCTTGAGCGAGCGGAAACGCATAGCACGTATGCCCAAAAGCGACAATTCACGCAATCATATTAATGCTATTTAATTTTAACACCTCCCCACATTTATCACATTTCTCTTCATTACTTATTACATTATTGTTAATTAAAAAATTGATTAAATCTATTCTATTGTGAATTAAAACAATAAATTCATGCAGCTTCATTATAAAGACCACTCGAACTATTCTAAGTAATTAAATGGCGCAAATTAGAACGCATGAATCATAAAGGCATTAGCGAATTATGAAGGGATTTCTGTTATATAATATTTGTCAACAGCAAAAAAAAAATTTAAAGAATGGTTTATTATTTAAAAAAAAATATTTTTGAAATAAATAAGTGGTGATAAATTGAAATAATTGATAGTAAATTTCAATTAGACATCCTTATTACGAACTTTTCCATACCCGCGCATGTGCATGTTGACAAACATAGTAGGTTACATTACCTTTTAGAACCCGCACTACAGTGAACTTAAATGTTTCATAACTTCTTTCCTAGTGAAAAGCGAGCTTTTGTTTTAACGGATTCGTGTTTAGTGCATCAAAATACGTTATAGTGCAAAGTTTCAAAAGGATCGGCGTGGAGACCACGCTCCTTGACATTTACCATATATATATATATATATATATATATATATATATATATATATATATATATATATATATATATATTACTCTCCACTGGTTTAGCACTCCCAGTATCGTATCGGAAGCTAAAATTGAGATTGTTCGAAGGCATAGTAGGGAAGAGAACTTTCCACTACCCGAGCCACGCCACGACTGAAGCTATGAACGATGGTGCCAACCAGTCAGCTGATTCGCATCCATATTCTGATGGATATAGTTTGAACGAAGCAAAAATTAGGTCGTTTAGTAAACCATATATTGGAGAATCGTCTGAGTTGCATAGGAAAAGAATAAAAATCATGCTAAACATGCGGGGATTGGTGACGATAAAACCCTATTGGTATATCATTTTACATATATATATATATATATATATATATATATATATATATATATTTGTATATGTCATGACATATTAGTTTTGAAATAAATAATTTCGATAGAAGTCTCCGGATGAGTACACATTCTAGGAAAAACATACCAAAGAAAATAAAAGGTGATACGATAGCCGAACACACATTTATATACATATATATATATATATATATATTCTTTCATTTATTAACCTCTTCCAAACATACTTTCCTGTCTTTTAATAAAGGGCTTAAAGGTAAAAAAAATGGCTGGTCATTGTTCCTTT